>DWFO01003769.1:0-11965 GCA_018246595.1 Mimoniades nurscia nurscia
TCCGACCCGGGAATCGAACCCGGGACCTCCCGTTCGGCAGTCGCACTCGCAACCAACACGACCAACGAGGCAGTCATATTAAAATTAAATTTCTCAGATTTTATTTCTGAACTTAGCCTGTTTATTATTCTTTAGTACGGTTAGCTGAGGTGTTGGGTTCGATTGCTATCCGATCAACTATCTTCTTGATTAGTACCACAACTTGCTGAACCTAACGGTAACATTATCTGCCAGTATAAACAATGTTTAGGAATTGATATAAACTCATTACCTTATTATTTATAAAAATTATACAGGCTCTACCCTATTTTAGGTTCAAAAAGAGTTCGAAAAGATTTGTGCTAAGATATATTCTCAGAGTTATTTTGAATGGAATTTCGTTGTATATTTTATTAGTCAATTGCCAGTCAATGGTATTTTACATTCGTCCATATTCGGTCTCTATACGAAGTTATAAAAGGTGTACATCGAATGGCATTAGTCCTTTAACTGGTATAAAGGCGATTACGACGACGTCGGCGGCTTAGCTAACTGCTTTTGTATTGCGTTGGGCGATTTTGACACTTAAGTTTCATGCATCAAAGCTTATAATCCATTACCATGAAAAATTGTGTTGGTGTGGGCAATAATAGCATTTCAACATAACTGACATTAAATGTTACAACCGTGAAATAGCTCCTACTTTCATTTCTGTAGTTACTTTGGATGTACGCCATATTATTATTTTATTAATTTTCAATTTTTTAACCTGCTATTGTAACTGTGAAATCGATAGAATATTGTTCTAGAACTTTTAACGCAGGCCCTTTCCTAATACGTTTTCTTAATCACAAATCTTTACAATATATCACATTAAAGGCCATCCGTTAACCAGCTGACCGTGTATAATATTCCTTAACTTGATAGATGGTTCGTATATTACCAGCACGTCGGGTTACCGTTGCTTTAAATTGTGTTGATTGATCACACGACCAACCTGTCACGTGACCTTAGTTCAAATAATAAATGCTCTCAGTTTGCAATTCGTTTCTCTAGGCGAAATATTCTTGAGAAACGTTACAAATATTGTTATTTTCATAATAATAAGAACAGGTTACATTGTTTCGTAATCGTATAAGGTCAGCTTTAGTGTTAATGACGATGGAAAGTTTTTTTTTAAACGAACAGAGTAGCGAACAAATAGACAGCAGTCATAAATAGACCCTGTCTCTCATATACTCGTATATATCTGATATCGGCATCGAAATGGGAAGGAAGAGATGAAATAAAATAATAAAATTATAGCACCGCTCTATTTTGTTTCTTCTTTAAAAAAAAATAATAATCAAATAGTGGATGTGTCTAGTGAAATGTAATTTTTTAAACTGACTTATTTTATTTACACATAGTAAAACAATGTCCACCTATAAAATAATGGAATGTAAACGTAACTGGAGAAACGTGGGAGTGTTCTATATTCCTCTGCCTAGCTATTCGGGGATCACAGGCGTGATGTTACGTTTTTTCCGCTACGTAAAACAATGTTTTTTTTGGTAACTCTACACATAAATATGAAGCTCCAGGGCCATGATTAGAAAACAAAAAGCTCATATTCAATCTCTACATGTCGAATCGTCGCGTTCATAATCAAGTAGAGCTTCTCGTATACGTGATGAGTTTTTTGATAATTCAATTTGGTTTCACGAAATTCTCTCTGGCGTGTATAAAAGTAGAAATATATTATCACAACATAATGCAAGAAAAATGTACATAAATAAATTGAACGTAGTAAAGGTACTCACTGCTGGAATTAGTGTCGCCGAAATTTTTCAAATTATTTTTCCAACCCCAATAGTGTTTTCAGTCATTTGCCTACTACAATACTAACAGTATGTAACTATATAGTAACGCTTCGGCTAATCTACGTAATTACGTGACATTACATTACATGACAACAACATAACATTACGCCTGTATTGCCCAGAAGGGGTAGGCACAAGAATGTAGTAAACTCCCACGTTTGGCCAGTTGTCCTACTATAGAATATAATCGTATATAGTTATTTGCAAATGAACATTATTGCAACAACATTTCTAGAGCAAATATAGTTCCATTAACCATTGACGCTCAATGAGCTCGTGATAAGAATACACCTCTCGTTGGTAGCGAGAGTCAAAGCGCGTTTATGCTAATGGACCTGATTATCATCGTTCCACCAACTTTAACTTTAATGTTACTTTAAACGTACTTTTCACAATGTGTCCGCCTTGCTGTTCAAGATCGTTTGAAGTTAAACTTCGTTAGCCGCATGTCGCTAAGGTGTAACTTAATGCTTTAGTTAGAGGACTTAGAACGGTGTTCTAACAGAAGTGCAGTTAAGCTTTGTTTGTTTAACTTCAAGTATGTAACGCACTTTTTTGCATTACATAATGTTTCAAGATAGTAATAGGTAGTAGGAAGGTAGGTAATCGTATACAAGTTCCAAACCTTGTGGCGTAGTATACATAAAATTTATTTTGTAATTGATACGTAAGTATTGCAGAATATATTGTCTAATGTTGCATTTTTTTAACAGTCGTAGATCTGTCCGCACCCGTGTATTTACTTAAATAGCTTATATATTCTTTTTGTTATTTACTCTTATGTTACTAGAGTTGCTGTGTTAAAAATGGTAGCTTGACGAGCCCTTTCATTCCTATCACCTATTCAGTTACTATTCAATACTATTCAAATTTATTATATCGTTTTTAGTGCTGTATTAGTATTATCTATAAAGAAATAATCCATAAATGATGCCTATAATAAACGTTATATTTATTCTTATTTATATACATAGTTTATATACATAGTTCATATTTATATACATAGTTTAAACGTGAGATCACGTCAGTAATCCCCAAGAGGTAAGTAGAGGAGTGTAATACACTCCAACGTTTCACCAGTTACACCAGAAAATCTAAGCTAGCAAAATCCAGTAGTATCCAACCCGATATTTGAATCCAGAACGTCTCGTTCGGCAATCATGCTTGCAACCCACACCATCAACGAGGCATTCCATTAGCGGTTTAGTAACTAGATAAAACCACAGTTTACTTATAGTAATGAATTTGCAAAGTGTCTCGCACCGTCTCTAAGGATTTCTAAAACCTATCTTCACGCAGATACATATCTCATAACATAGAAAAATGAATCGCCAAGAGTACCTACTGTACCGATATCTTCTTTATATTCATTTTATAGTCACAATAACAGTAACACGGCGCTCCTTACATGGATACTTTGAAACGTAAAAGAATATTTACGAGAAGGTACATACATAAACGTCAAAGTATAACTTCCGCACTTTCTAAGAAATTATTTTATACATACGAGTACATGTTCCTCTGACTGTTAAAAGTGCTATTATTTACTTGTACACCTGAATATATCATTCTGTTTTATTTTTCCCTAAAAAGTTGCCTACACTAAATGATAATATCTATTTATTCCACATTACTCGTATTTCAGATAGTTAGTTACATTTAATGTGTAGAAAATTGACAAATAAAGTAAGAAGCTTATATAAACATTTAATTTCGGACGGCAGTATCCTAACGTAAATATTACGAATAAATAATGTCCGTTAACGTAAATATTCATAAAAATAAGTAAATATTCCAAACGAAAACTTCAGCGGCTCAGTAAAACTTCGCAGGAACAGTTGATAAGCGTTCGCGTAATCCGGCATATTCCCAGCACTGTTCGCTGTCACAAAAGGCATCATTTTGTTAATATCTACGAGAAATATGAGCGACTGTTTTCTATAGGCTCACATAGGATTTCCATACAAAAATTTCAAGTTCCTCTAATTCTAATTTATATAAAAAAAGATATTGTCTGTTTAGAAATAATTGGAAAAATCGTTCACCGTAGAATATCTCGTAAAAGCACTTTGAATTATTGATTCTGTCTTATTTTCTCTGTTGTTATAAGACAAATATTTTTAATGAATAATATGTTTTATTTTATTAACTATTGATCTACTTATATTGAACATATGTGAGTTACGAATAATATTGCTCTTAAGTTGACATCACGCTCGACCAAGGGGAGATCTTTCCTTCTTTAGAAAGGGTGCAACTTGTAAGTAAAGCAAGTTAAATTCGCAAACGAGCAAATCCTGCAAATCCACTCATCAGCAGTCGCCTCACGTGTCGCTCAGCATCTATAATTAATCCGCTACGCCGGTCTACGAGTTACTACGACATGCTACGAACAGCTACGAACTACAACTTCTACGAACAATGACGACTGAAACCTTATATTATATTGATTAGCATTTCCTATACGCTATTCTTGTTAAAATCAGTGACTGTACCAGGATTAAGCTATCAATCTATATTAATTTCAGGTCAATCCAGAATTCTCATTATATTAATCTTGCCCATAATCAGAAAGTCCGAGATTTATAGTGAATTAATATACAATTAAACATAATTAACTGTTTTACTTTTTCCATTATTGATGTCATGTTTGTGTCAGTGTTTTTGTCATGCTGAGAAAGTCCGGGATAGCAGTCTTCACAGGTCTTCGAGAATGATACGGAGATATATTTATTAAATAGCAAGCTGTAGTTATTTATAAAAAGTAGCGAATGTCATTATTGTTCTGTAAGAAATGGAGACAGAGATTTTTAAATAATTGTAATATTTATTACAGGGCTAATAGTTACTAAAAGCTTAATAGTTACTACAGGTGTAACAATTACTACAGAGGTGACTGTTCGTTAGTGAGAGAACTTCTGTATTTGCGCCAATAGCAACGAATTAAGAATATTTAATTTATACCGACGTGCCCTCGCCGCTCAGTTATCTTAGTTTCTACGAAATTTTAATTACACAGTTTTTAGAATGTTGTTAATAAATGGCAAACAAATACATAAGTGCTAATATAATAAGTTTTCACGTTTCCAGTAACTGGCAATACCTTGATGTTTAGGTGTAATAAGAACTTGATACAATTGTATCATGTGTGTGTATTCATAACCTAGCCTTTTATTTTTATTTGTAACAACCGTAATTCAGCGGAAATTAAATGTGTACAACGAAGCTATAGTTATTTTCTAATATTCTTTTATCTTAATAAAAAAATAGTTCAGAGTAAGTGGTGTGAAAAACTTACTATCATTGATAGTTCGCCCGCTAAAGTCAAATTTATGAGGTGCCATTTCTTAAAATACCACCAGTTCCTAAAAAATCTTCAGTGTCTTAAATGCCTCCAGTTCCCTAAATACCTACCTACAGTTATTTTATTTTCGACAACGAAAACATGTATGAAGAGAATTAGTACAATAACACTATTCAAAATATAAGCATTTCGTCTACAAGGACTGTAACTAGTTACATAATTCGGTATATTCCTGCAGTTCGCTCAAATAGTAGGAATTATTCCAGCAAGTGTTACGTTGATGCGTCCTAGGGGAGTTAACTTACGAGTACATATTCATTGGTGAACTGCAGCGAACTCCGAACGGGGAGAAATTGTGTGCTTCTTTAAGATAAGATAGATACGTATATTTGTATGTACATTTAGGTCGGATACTTGTAATGTCATAATATATTGAAATCGAGTGTTCGAGCTAGTGAAACTGAAACATGATAATTACAATAAATTTTGACTTGATGATATTTTGTACCATCACGAAATGTTAGGTGGTAAGTATGAATTTATTTACAAGTATAACGTACCGTAATTCAAATCGTAAGATGTATTTATATTAGTAACAATTTTGAAAACAATTTGGTTGAATGTACCTGACAACTTTAACTTTGAATTCTAATCTCTGTTCAGTAACAACCAATGTTCTGTTCAGACAGAAGTTTTGGTATTTGAAAGAGATGTGTCAAGAACATCTACAAGGGTAGTGGTTGATGATGCAGTGCTGGAAGGAGTGGATGAAATTGTATATCTTGGATGTGCTTTTAGCAGGGATGGCATGTACACCGCTGACATGGGGAGACGAGTGAGTGCAGGAAATAGTGTGAACAGCTTTTAATAAGCTGTTGAGTTGTCAACTTCTGAGTCAGAGGGCTCGATTGGCTATTCACAACTCTGTGCTTACTCCAACTGAACTTTATGGACGCCAAAACTACGAATGAAAAAAGCTGATGAAAGTAGAATAAAGGCGGTCGAGATGATGTCGTTACGCTACATTTGCGGCTTGAAACTTGCCGACCGTGTTAAGGAAGATGCTTTGTACGAAGAGAGTATCGGTGTAAAATAGAGAAAGGGCATGCTCCGATCGTTCGGACATGTTGAGAGAATGGATGATGAAAGAATTACAAAACAGATATTATAATACATACAATGCGAATGTTGATGGACGCACTACAGGTGTGTAAGAATAGAGATATTTGGTACTATGTAATCTCTGCCTACCTCGTAAGGGACCTGGCGGCAAGATATATATGCATGTTCAGTAAAAACAAGCTATCCACATCTCTTATCACTTTAAACCGATCACAACTTGTCGATATCTTATAGCAATTCTCGCTGTTTGCCAGATAGTGAAGCCGTAGAATGACATCGATTTAACTTGACTCCATTATAGGCAGTCATAATGGAGTGGAGTTTCAAAGATATTCAAAACTTGTAGCAATTTAATTAGCTTTGGGAATATCTATGAATATAGCGTATAATCCCGATCGCTACTAGTGTAATGGGGACAAAATAAGGAGTTGATAAGTTCGTAACAGCAGTAGGTACCTACATTTTGCATCGGTGTGTAAGACAAATTTAGGAAATCGTTTATATCGTAAGTGTTATGATTTATGGATTTAAATTTAATGACATATACTTATGATGTATATATGTATATGATGATGGGTTGAGTTATTCGCTTCCATCCAAAAATCGAACTGTACTTGAAAATTTCAATTTTGAATGTGTATTGTAAATGTAAAAAAGAAAAAAAACCTCCTAATAATTAAGTTATGCCGGGGTGCCTATTATCTGCTCACCTGACACTTTCCAACATTTTTATCATTGTGTGTCAAATTTAGCTTTAGGTATCTATAACAGTATACGTAGGTATATCTAGATTTATATGGAAGTAAAATCGAATTAAGGTGTCATTGCTTACGAAGGCTCCGACTTCATTACCAAAATATATTGTGATAAATAAATGATCAAATTGTACATTTGCAGGTAGGATTAAGATAGAAAGTTGCAGGTGCGGTAGCCCGACTCGGTTATGACTGATGAAGTATAAGTCGTTTCATATTAAATTTGCGTTGAATCCTCGAAAATAACACCGGTAGCCTTTGTCAGCTCTGATCCGCGGTTGATTGCGCCCGTCGTTAATACTCCGTCGGCCTTCGCGTCGAATTACATTTCGTTCTCGTAGCTGAAGGACTGATTTTTCAATTTTAGACGTCAATAATATTGTTTTAATTTTATTTGATAAAAAGACTACTAATAACGCAGTAACAAAAATGCTTAGTCTACTTTCCACCGATACTAAAGCATCGAAACCGAACCACCGACACCAAAACATCTATAAAATAAAATCAAAATTTGTAACAATCACATAATTTGTATATCAAATATTTAATAAATTCATCCTTGTACAGGTCGTTCCAAATAATGAATAAAAGCAACTCCGTGACGGAGTCAAGATTCTTGCGAGCAGCTCTTGCATTGCATTTATCCAAGCTTTTATGGAATCATTGATTTGTCATACCGGAGCGTTGTTATCTAATGCACGAATACAATAAAATCATATTATAGGAAGCAATGAAGCCTTGTAGCTTTAAAACTATATCAGGTTGAAAACAAGCTGCAAAGTGTCCAGAAATCTGCACTAGCCCTTTTATCCTTCCATCGCTGCGCACGGTTCTCCTCTCAGAATGAGAGGTTTATTCCATAGTCTGCTACGCTGGCCAAGTGCACTAATCTTATAAAACCGAATGATTAAACCTTGATTAAACTATCAATCTACTCGTACCTTATCTTCTAGTCAATCCAGAATTTACATTACAATTACCTCGCCCATAATTTCGGTTTTTTAGTTCATTTATAACTATCGTCATTAACCTTTTTATTTTTCCACTGTTAATATCATGTTTGTGTCAGTCATTCTGTCATACTGACGACGTCCGGGATGGCAGTGTCCGCTCGTGTTCGCGGACAGTTTTGCTAATGAACTTTAGAGTTCATTAGCAAAAAGAGTGCAGGTTTTTTCACGATATTATCCTTCAAAGTAGTAGCAGGTGATATTTAATCTTACAACGCATATTTTGAAACGATGTTCGCGCCTATATTTGAACCTGGATCCCTGAAGTGAAAGGCTGAATTTCAAACCACAAGGCTAGCACTACTTCTAGCCCTGATGTATTATCGTATTTTAACCTGATCAGTGATTTTAAACGCTTTATACGTTGTCCTACAAAAAAACGAGTAGGTTGGCTATTTTCTTGGCTATATATGGGTACCCGATGTGTAACAATAGACTCACCATAGTGGAACGTAAACGCCACTGGTGGGAGTGTCCTACACTCGTTAGTTACCTCTTTAGAGATTACAGGCACGATGTTACGTTTTATATTTAAGTCGATAATCAACAAAGTAGTACGAACAAATATTTTTAATTAGTTCATTTAGTCAAGACATCAAGTAACCAAAAGTCACGTACATTGCTACAAAGAACACATATGTACCTATATGGACTCTCGATTATCTTTTCACATAGAGACAAGCAGATAATACATCTCCATTCTGCCATATTCCAGGGATTGCATAGGATTATAGCACTAATGCCCCATTTATTATGTATTGTAATAGCCTGAGTGGACAGATGCCCGCGCTGTAACATGTGCACTGCGGCATATTCAAACCATAATTCGTTTACATATTTCTTTGCCTATATTCAAATAGGCATTTTGCTTTGTGCCAGTACCGCTTGCCATATGGCTAATAGTACATTATATTTCTCCATTTATTTGAACAAATACGACGAAATAAATAATAAGCTGTATCTACATTTGCATTTGATGTTAATAAATATCTATGCGTATTAATGGTAAAGGAACCTGAACACCTTAGATTTCACTATAATGTTCCTTAAAACATCTAAAGTCTACCAATTGGTACTTGGCTAGCGTAAAAGCGCTAACCTTTTGTCTTAACCCGGGGCCTTAACCCTTATAATGCGAGTACAAATACAAAGAGATCCTGCATCTATAACTGTGCAGTAAAAGACGTAAGTAGATGTACCATTTATTAACGTAATTCAAGCATGAGAACATCGTGTCGTACATTCGTTGTAAACCGCTCTAAAACTGAAACGACCTACTTACGTTACAGGTACGGCTATAAGGGATTTGCAACATTCCGACGGCGCGGGATCCCGGGAACAATTATTACTATCCCGGCGACCCTGCTTGATCCCCATCCATTGGCAGTGCCCCACATACACACTTTATGTGCCTCAAACTTCACATAGATGAAGGGTTTTTGGGATAAAAGGAAATTTTCTACACTGAGGTTTGATACAATTTCGTGATAATATTGTTTAAAATAATACAAAAACTAAAAACTAATAATGCTATCTCGGCTATGCCATCTATGCTATCTATGCTATCAAGTATAACTTATTTTTCAATATAATATGCCGGGAACACATGGGTATCACTGGCTATACGCATAATTTAGCTCCAGTCGTTCAGCGTCAACGATTTTTAACATCGCAGTGCTACTTGTATAATGGAAATTCCAATTTCGTGCATTTCAAAGCAACTACGTATATCACGCTACGACAATCAAACATCTTAAAACTTGTCACATGCGGTAAATTTATAATGAGCTAGTTGCTATTACACGGGCGGTGGCCGACAAGGATTGTAATAATCCCGGTCGCTGGGATCACGGGAACAGTTATTGCTACGCTCGCCACCACACTTGATCTTCCATACGTTTTCTGAATAGTTTCACAAAACCTCCTTTGTAATAGGCACGACGTTTTCAAGGAAACATAAAATTTCGCTGTCGTCCTAATAAATGACAGTCCAAGTTAAATAAATAAATTAGCTATTTAAAGAGATAAATAAAATATAAAAATGATACAAATTCTCCTTTACTACATACATACGAAACAATCAATCAGGTGTCGGTCAACTTTTTATTTAATGCTATATTTGTTTAAACTTGCACATACCTAAGAAGTCTCATTACGTGTAGGCGCATTAACTTTTGTCGTAATGGTTGTAAAGGAACTGCACGTGCGGGCAATTATAATTGCGGTCTTGCGAATTCCGTTCTTTTCAATCTATTATACTCGTAATGATATGACACTTTTCAATCGTTTTAATAATAATTCTAATAACAACTTAAAACGCGTCAATCGGAGTCAAAATTTTAAAGTGCTTATGATATATACTACGTGTATATGTCATATATTTTTTAAAATTACTCAGGTTATTTGCACACAAACGCCAAGCATTTGTCCAAATCTCCACACAAATGTTTGGCCAGGGCGGAAGTCAATGGTATAACATTCCAATAGATCATATGCTTTTTTAACATAAATATAACTTCCGAGCCGATGTATTTCCAACAAACTAACCCTCATTTTACACCCCTAAGGAGAGAATTATCAAAAACTCAAATTCATTAAGTTTCTGATAGCGTAAATATGAAATTTTAGGTAAATAACATCAAAATCAACGAAATTTCGTACAATACTAAAACCCACATTTCACTCCGTCTAAGAAAAAAGTTCCAAAAATGACCAAACATAATTATTTTTGGTTTATTGAAAGCCTAAATCTAAAATGTGCACTTCAAAATCGACGAAATCTCTTACAAATTTTCAATCCTATTTTTCTTTCGTACGAGTAATATTGGTATTACTAAAAATCCGTTGATGGTAAGCGTCTATTTTGAAAAATACTAAATGTCAAATATTCTGGTTCTTGCAGAATCTGTTGTAACTGCAATGGTACGACGCCACGTGCTATGATAGTTAAATACTGGGAAAAATGTGAAAATTATTATACCATTATTACTTCCTATTTCAAAATATTTATTCTCTGATTTTCGTCCTAATTTTTACGCAAGGAAATCTTGAATAACATTTGATAAGTACTGATTTTTTTTAATGCTTAACAAACTAAAAGTTGTAAATATGGTTGTTACTTCCGATTTAATGAGGCGTTAATGAAGTAAAAAAATAGTTTGGAAGTTGATATATTTTATGGCTTAAGTTACCACCAATACATGCATTTGAAAATTTAGCAAGAAATCATATAGGAATACCTTTATACACGTAAACGGATAAAGTATTTTCCAATGCCGTAAGTTATTTACGGTACACTGGTCAAATTATCGCATGCCGTAAATTAAGCTCGCTCGTCCGTGAAAACGGAATACAAGCCCGTTAGCCCCAAGTAATGGGAGCCTATCTACGCCCGTTCATCTCAATTCCACTACCGTTATAATAATGCACGAATATTTTAATCTATGTGTACACAGTGTCATATGGAGCTATAAAAGCAATTAGTGACAATGGTAGGTGGTTAATGGGTGATATGGGCCAATGTGTGATCTGGCGCCACGCCAACCGCGACAGAGACGGATAGCGCCATACGTCTCCCTCGCGCGGCGGTACACAGGAATTTTTCATTTGTTACGGAAACGGACAATAGTTCCGCCGCTTTTATTAAATTTTTGCACTTGCATTTGCATAGATTTAAGCGTTTTTAAAGCAGTATTGTAACGGTGACATGAAAAATATCAACGCAGATTTATTTTCAGTGCCTTCCAGGTTGTTAAAATTATTTTTAACACTTTTTGGTGTTCACGTTATCAACTGCCTCGTTGGTCGTGTTGGTTGCGAGTGCGACCGCCGAACGGGAGGTCCTGGGTTCGATTCTCGGGTCGGACACTACTAAAAATTTTCTAATTTAGATTTTCTAGTAGTGGCTCGAAGTCTGGATAAGTGCCCGGTATA
>DWFO01003770.1:0-11963 GCA_018246595.1 Mimoniades nurscia nurscia
ACTACACCGCGCTCGCATTCGGGGGAGTGGAGGTGGCGGGGGGGCGTGGGTGGGGTCAGTCGCCTTCGAAACTGACGTGCGTGTGCGATGAGAGGGATGAATGTAGAAATGGGGAAATAATATAATTACTTTAACAAATAAATAGAATTAACGCTCTGGTCAACTAAAGACAAGAAACGTTATGTTACGTTTATTATACATATATTATTATAGGTACTACAGATATTGTGCACAAACGCGAATAACGAAGACCACGCATATGTCCGAAACAAGTCAGGCCATTCTGAAAAAACATGACGTTAGTTAAGCTGGTACATATAATAATAGTAATAAAATACTAGTATATCTATATAATTATGAAACGTAACAGGGGAGTGTAGTTCACTCCCACGTTTCATCAGTTACGATTACGTCCCACTATGGAGTAGGTGGTGAACCTATTGCCATGCACCGGACACCGGGCCACGTGTCCAACTCTGGGCCAGTATAAAATATATGTAATCACACACGGAATAAGTAAAAAATGTCAATAAATAAATTGTATTTTATCATAATACATGCCGATAACACAAGTGAAGTGCAAGGATCACGCTTCACCGACCACCCCTCGCGTACGGCGGTGCGCGGTCTTCAGAAATACGTTGTCGACACAAGTCACTTGGGTCTACGGCCCGACCACTCACAAACGGACATTTTTAAAACTGACTTGAGACCCTCAGTATTATCCGTTTTACGCTTTCATTTAATTACCCTTCATCATGGACAGTTTTGATTGTCATTGTATATTTGCACGTGATAACTTCAAAACAAACTAGCAAGTCAAATCTAACGAACCGAAGAATCAAGAATGAGGAAAGAATAAGTAAAGAAGCTTGATTAGATAAGGACCGTAAGAAAATTACCGTCATAAATCCTATGAACAAAATTAGGTACATCCGTTGCGTTATTTTCAGGTCTTTTAATAATATAAGCAGAAAGTGCATAAAATATACGTATATTGCATATTTCAGCGTGATGTGAATACATAACTGTTGAAACGTGGAGTTTTACTACACTTCTGTGCCTACCTCTTCGGGTATTACCGGCGTGATGTTACGCAGTAAAAAAAACAATATAACATCATTTCTGTAATCCACGCAGAAATATTTATCCAGAGGAGTGTAGGTATACTCCTACATTTTACCAGTTATTTCGCCAGTTAAAATGTTAAAATAAATAAATAGGAATTCATCGCAATACATGGTGATGCTAAAAGAGAAAGGCCCGGATCACGCTCCACCGGTTCCCCCTAATGTAACGCCGTGCGAAATATCCAGGGAAATATAATCTGGATAAAAATCACTTAGAGTTTTCATGTTCAACTTTTATATTGTGCACACCATGTATCTCTTACTTTATTGTGGCACATTTTGTTCAAACGTTGTTCACTCGTCTCGGGGAGCGGAAAATTTGAAAGTGAAGGAATTCTTTATATATCTGTAAGCGTTTCGATCTCTATTAACGCTATAGAAAACATTAGTATCACCTACAGTAACTATATACCAGAGAATATTTCTCGATGCTCCTGGAATTCGAATAGAAATATTTCGGTGTTTCTAGAATGTTCGATAGATGTAGGTATTAATAAACCTCACAAGAAACGAATTGTCTGTCTCTATTCTGATGTCTCACTTGTTTATAACCGATGCTGAATTACCTTGTTGTGTGCCTTTTCTCTGATTAAGAGTAGGTACGTCAGGATGAACTAATCTTGTTAATAAGCCGTTTGCCTGCTAATAATGCTAACTGCAATATATCGTGACTGCACACTGACTGAGCAGTCTGTTTGCAGTCGGTGTGCAGTTCTAACGACATAAGTCGAAAAAGGTGACGTTGCAGTTAGTTTTGCAGCTTCAATGCAGCCGTGTTAACCGCGTTTAAACGGAACGGAAACTACCATTTTGCAATCGACGTGCAGTTGTAATGCAGACTATATGAACAGACACTTAGACTATAACATGTTTGTATCGGGTAAATCATAGGATTTCTCGGCAACCCGGCAACTCATAGCGGCGGAAACGAAGATAGCGCTTCGCTTCACACCCCTCGTCTGACTGCGGTGGGCTGCGAGAATTGCAAATCTTCTCATTTGATCTCGGTTACAGAAATATTGTCATAAAAAATATACCTCGTGTAACACGTACCGTCAGCAGAAAAGTCGATGTAGTACTTTATAAAATATTATTACGTATATTTCTGCTTGTTTAATATAAACATCGAGTCGTATCGGATGTTTTATTGAGATTTTATACAAAGTATTAATGTATAGGTGCTAATATTGAAAGTTCCCCTGAGTTTGCTTGCATTATCTCAATGTGTAGCACAAGTACCTACAATGAATAAAAAAGTGACCTTATAAGAAGAATTCAATTAAAATAATTTTATGAATAACAATGCACAATAGTTTTAGACGAAGCAGGAGTAGAATTATCGTATTATCCTGGCAAGCCGTATTTTAGCCGTCTATGGATGCATAATATAACAGGTCATGGCCATTTCATTCCAAGCCAGTTAAAACCGGAACCAGGCAGCTGATACACAAACCTATGCAGATGTCTAAAAGCATACTTATGTAGATAATGTAACACCTACACAGAGAATAAATAATCGTGCACGTCTCTGATATATTTGGTGTCGGTGAGAATCGAACGACCTTCCAAATTTCTTTGTGGATTCTGCTAATGTCACGTGTTTTGCAATAATAAAATCAGTATCTTACAATTTATGTGTGCGCTTCGTCTTAATATCTAATTACCTAGTTAGTTGCTCGTTAATCTTGTTGTAACATCACGATAACAAGTGATTGTTTTATCGGTTTGGCGGTTTGTGTTAAGAGCACAGTCGTGTGGAAAAGTGTTTGGCGAAAGCATAATAATATTTACACTTGTAATGACTTCACTAAGAAATTCATCGCGAATCATTTATTGAGTTCGAATGTATAGTATTCCCTCTCTTAATGGTGTTCCGGCACAAACCAGTATCAGATCATTGCGCAACGATAAAAGCGGTGGTTGCAATTTGTGTATACGTTATATTTAAATTTTGCTATTCTAAGTGACTGGAACGTCTCGAGCCGCCAAGTCATCGGGTACAGTCGGCGTCAAAGCCATTTTGATATCAGTGTGTGTGTATGATGTTTGTACGCGTGCTTTTTTCGCGGAACGTTGAAATGGAGGATTACGGTTCGCTTATCACCCTTCGTTTACCAAGGTACTTGCGACGTGAAAAGTGAAATTATTAGAGGAAGATTTTTCTAATCGAAATTTAAATGCAATTTGATTTTTACAGTCGCTTGTTGTGGCGACGTTTTCATATGATGTACCACCCAGTAAATTTTTAGATACATTGGATACTTTTATTTCTTGTAATTTATGCACATACTCATGATTTAAATCATATATTATTTATTCACCCGCTTTTGTTTCTCCTCACTTTATGGTATGGTATTACATAATTCGAATATAATTTTTATCAATGTGCTGCCAAAAAGTAAATAAACGATTAAAATAAGTGAATAAATGATAATTAAATAAATAATTAATAAATTATCTAGTTGTATTTGGGAAGAATTCTGGTCTTCAACATTCAGCTATAACGTTTGGGCTCACCTTATTCCACGTCCGATGAGATGTAAACCTAACTAGTGAAACGTAAGAATCTTTTACAGTCTTCTGCCTGCGTCTACGGGGATTACAGGCGTGATGTAAATTATTTAATCAGTAAGCCTTTTATAGTTCTACTGCTCCCAGAAACTATTAATCCGACCGACGTCATACTCGCTATGTTAAATAGGCCCTCATCATAATATCGATTTTATTTATAAAAAAAAGTTACTATACGCCTGTAATCACCCGATGTTATTTATGTTCTCTGTAAATATGTTGCTTATTTTTCTTAGGTAAAGCTGTACTGTACTTGTACATCAATGTGTGTTTTGCAAAAACACAGTGTATCAAGTTGTATTTCAAAATGGCAACGCTAAAACAAACGGTTAACGAATAACGATAACTCGACGTTTAATTAATGAACGATGGCTTCTCTGTCACCGGACTCGGCGGCGCTCCGAACGTTGAAAGCCGAATAAAACACTCAATGTAAAGTGACATACGCACTACCCGTTCCGTCGTCAGTAGAGCGATACGAAAATCGGAAATGACCGACTACCCACTGCACCGTAAATAATGTTACGTGCATTTGAGCATAGACGTTTCAATGTAACGACGTAAGCGAGATTCGAGAGTTTCCTCTTCGAAGTTTTCAAGGAGCCATCGATGTGGAGTGGTCTCATAACGCTGATATAAACCTACAAAACAACTCGGGATCTTTTTAGCATCATTTGTGATTATCGCTGGTTGACTTGCTTGTTAGTCTCGTTCGTCTCTACGGTTACTTAAATGTCATTCTATTGTGGTTTTCTATGTTTTATGAAGGCAACGCCTTGATAAAACATATGGTAATGGTATTTACATAAACCAATGGTATTGTTCAATTCAGTTATGTTATGTAAGCTTAACGATATGTGTGTATCTGACTTTAAAGGGCGAAATGTTTCATAGCATATAAACCCACCACTTCTGTTCCTACTTTATTTTTTCTATTGTACAATTTACGAAGTCTGTTGGATGTGTGATCGGTAACGATAAAGGTCGAACGGTGCGTAACGCACTTTACCCTTTTCCGCCGGATTCGGCGAAGCTCCAAATGTCAAATGGATGAAACGCGCGATAACAATGGACGCCGGTGGATTTATCTCGATTGGCGTTTATTGCTGAAACCTCCAGTCGGATAATTGTTTTGTGTATACCATTTATATTCCCATACAGATATCGATAATCGTTGCGTAGTTTTTTTTCCAGGATATCAGATTTTACTCGTATACATGTATAATATTTTTAATACAGTTTATTCTTTTTATATGCGAAATTCATATCGTTCTTTATTCAAACGTTTGTTTAGTGTATAATATTTTATTTCGTTCCGGTTTGAACATATGCGTTAAAAGTGGGTAGAATTGATTTTGTTTTATATTTACCGCAATTAAAATAGGCCTATTCAAGAAAGGCTTGAAAAAATTTCTTCGAAGACGGCAAAATATTAGTAATTCCTCTTTTGATTAAACTCCTAGAAGATTATTATTGGATAATTATTTGAAAATCTACCTTACTTCAATATGAATTCCCCCCATTCCTAAACGCACAGCAGGAATGTTTATACTAGCTTTTTAATGTGTTTTCTCTTTTTTCACCTTGTTTTTGTATCTTTAATATATATTGAATCTAAATTTACAAGAACCAAACCGTTTTTGTGAGGAGCATTAGTTGAGCAATGGCAAAAAATCTCGTACCAAATGTTGAATGGCCACGCTGTCAAAGAAGTACCCGCATTAACAATTAGGATTATTAAAAGTTGTTCTGGATGTGTTTATTTTTATTATTTTTATGTATCTCATAATAAACTCCAAAATCCTAATGCTGATTGATATCCATTGATGGTGTAACATTGGAAATTCAACTTCACGTTGCAACATTGAATCGATCAGAAACAATATAACGTACAACAATTTAGGAGCCGACATGGAAATGTGATGCTTAAAAGCCTCGAGCAACCTATGATTATCGAATCCTTCCTCCCTTTCGCTCCCTTCCACTTTAATAGACGTTTTCATTACTTTCCACTCGCTCCATTTGGTTTGTGCATTGTTCCTTAGGTCGCTTCCTGCTCTCATCTACCGTTTAATCGGGAAATGTTGAGAGATTTTCTTCTCTTTTTTTATTCCAGTCGTTTCTACTTTCTTTTTTGTTATTGTTATGTAGCAAGCATACGGGCATCTATTTTTAAATGGTTATCTACTTAATAGTTGTGGAATTACCAGTTGTATCTATTTATGTTCACAAAAGATGTAGTCTAGAGTAAAAAAATGACAATCCCGAATTTAAGATGCTACGTTACAAGGGCGTTAAATATTGTCGAACGCCTATCCTACATGTGGTATAAGAAAACTCGACATTCAGGATAGCCACCAACCGCAGCCGAACAGTAAATATCCAACGGAAGGCAAATTAATGTTCTTGCAGCAGTTTGTGCGCTTAACAAAATACACTGCGCAGTCGGTTGACCACATGAAAGTTATATTGTTCTAACAGCTTGGACACTGCTGCCTAATAATAACCACGGCGTATACAGATTGTGGGCAGCCCTGTGTTCAACAGTGGACTACATGATTATGATGATGATGATAAAAAAAAAAAGATACGATGGTGGTTTAGCCGATAAGTCGACGGTGTCCAGCGGCGTACGCGGCGTAGCGGTCGTGTTCACATTACACGGGAAAACGTGATGCGGTTAGTGTTAGAAACTCTAAATGCTCTTGATCTCCTTTAGGCCCACGTTAGTTAATTCAAATCGCCCGGAGCCAACAGAAATACAATGCCGTTTGTTTTGTTCTTAGTGAGACCTTGTTTTTAGATTATTACACGAATAAATAATATTAATGTCTAGTCTCATATCTCAGCTTCCAAGTCCCAGGCAAGTTCTTGTTTTTAAATTATTAAATGAATAAATATATACGTACATACCTATTGTCTAGACTGATTTTTTGTAGCGCTGTTTTTTATCTTCATTTACTTTAGTCTGTTATCTTTCGTTTACAAAACTCGTATTATCTCCTTTGAGGAAAATCGAACGCCATGATAAGATTGCTCGGGAATCGGTATCATCTCATTTGTTTTATTATTTTTGCTCGTGTTCTAGGTTTTTTTTACAATATTTGTGCTTACAAATAATATAACAACGCTGCGCACTTCAAGCGAAGTGTTAAATGTGAAACGAACATCTAAGATATTCCCATAGCGCTACATCATAGGACTCTTCAAGGAGAGAGAGTAGGTAAGAGATTGCTTTCAAAGTCGGAAACGCACCGGCGACACCTGTTGTTGGTGATGTCACCGTCCGCTGTTGTTGGTGATGTCATTGTCCTCTGTTGTTGGTGATGTCACTGTCCTCTGTTGTTGACGACCACTTACTACCAAGGCCTGTTTATCCCGTTGGCAAGATTTTGTTCTTCGGTCATCTACGTTAATTAAATTGATAGTATCTGTCGGTTGGGTTCCGTATACAGAAATCGTAACGAGATATATAATATTTTATCTAACTATTCTACGTCTCGTCTGGATTTCCCTCAATGTTTGTGTACTTGAATTATGTTAGGCGAACGATAGTGGTGTTCGAATAGCGTATTTGTGTATTTTTACTAGTACTTCGACTTCGACTGTGGTTTAAGTGCAATTCTTTATTACGTCAGGGATCCGGAGGAAAACTTTTGTTCAATATTCTTCTTCAAAGTTAATGAACGTTGTTTGTTTTCTTCAGACCATAACATTAACAGCTAAGTAGTACAATTTGGTAAGTAATGGCAGTTCGATTCTATATATCTGTTGGGGATGGTAACTTTTGACCACTGGGTGAGTAGTTTTTCTTTTTGCCATGATTGTTTTAAATTGTAACATATATGCGTGACGTTATTTAGTAACGTGTTGTGACGTGTGTAGCAAAATCAAAAACACCATTCTCTACTGACCGCTTGTGGTCGTGGAAAATGACTAACTCTAGGACAGGACTAGAATTTAGAAAACTCTTTGTTGGTGTATAAGACTGTGTATTCGTATTAATATTACAATAGGACGATTGATATACTTCAATCCCCAATAAGAATAAGTCAGTGTTAGTTAGTAACGGTAGTGTTCGATGTCGACCACGGACGCGCTGTTGTTCCCAAAGACTGAAATGTCGCATCTAATATTTGCGTGTAACCGCCGACCGCGCCCTTTGCGCCGAACCACGCGTTGTGTTAATAACGATTGTGTTGCGGCAAGAATCTGTGTAGCGGTGAAACGGATCGGTGAATCGAGGGATTCCTCAACGAATGTTAAGCATGTATATCCCTGTAAGTAATAGTAGCCAGCGGAGTGTAGTAACATGTAGTACTGCCAAGTTTCACCTGTCGTTCTAACTTCTCACGGTGCGGAGGTTGAGCCGTTCGCCATATACGAGCAGGTACCGGAACTGGTAGCCATTGTAAATTAATTGATCTATTTATATAAACTTTATTTAAATTAATATTACAGGGTAGGCCCGGTTCGTTAGTCTAAGTAACCTGTTATTTAACTTATTTATTACATTATTATATTTAAAAAAAACAAATATAAAAAATAATATATTAATAAAAAAAATAATATTACGAAAACATTGCAATTATAATATGTGCGATCTTCATGAACTCAGTGTACATGTGAATATGTCGACACCATAAGCCACCGCGAGAGCGGCGCGGCGCGCAGCTAAATGGTGCGCGCGAGGCAGCGAGCGGTGGCCTAGTCAGAGCTCTACATTCAGCTCTTGCCTTTCGGCTGGATTATCTACATCGCCTCGTAATACCTTAAACAAGTAGTAACTAGTTTCCAATTTGCTAAAGTAGCTCCTGCGGTCTCATTGCGACGCAATACTATCCTTCAGGGCCGGCAGAAATTCTTGTTCAGTGCAAATATGGTGGTTAATCTGTAATTAAAACGGGATGCGTTTTGTAAAATCCAGAATGTACCAAAAACGTACTAAATACTACACGCCATTCGGATAACGGAAATCGTGGTATCTAAATGGTTATTAAAATGACTCCATACTCTATATAAGGGAAGCCGATAGAGCGGTGCACTTATTGGCATACGGCGAAACGTTACGAGCTTTTTATAGAGTTAATACTCTTTTACGATATTCGATATGACGCGAGCCGAGTTAATAAAAGCGAAGCTCCGATGGATATTCGGTGCTTAACTGACAAATAGAAATGACACTTTTTATAATCAATTAAATGGATACCACGCCGTGTCTGTCCTAGCATCACGCTATAGCGATTTATAAACATCTTAGAAACGAACTGCGAACGCAAGGCATGTCTATGTGTTGTCGCTTCACAAGTGCTATTGTTACGAAGATGAAGAATTTATTTTTCTACCTACGTTGTTTGTTTCGAGCATGCCGTAACATAATTGGTTATGTTTATTCGCGTTTGAATTTGTTCCATCGATGCATTTGTCATGGCCACTTGAGCTACCAGTTTCTGCCAGTTAATTTGTTGATTTTTTACATTGGAAAAATTTGAATCATGTAGCCTTAGTGATATGTAGGTACAGGTTGTATATACATAATTGTGTGTACGTGTGCGACTATCACCGGCTCTTTGATATTAAACGCTTTTACGATATTCGATATGACGTTAGCGGAGTTATTACTGACGTGCAGTTAGGTGCTCGGATTTTTGGTGGCGGAGCGTTATCTTCGCTGCCGTTAAAACCGTAAACGATCAAAGCGTTAAAAGCCACAACGCGTCCGCAACGTAAATGGTAACTTCGTATCCGGTGACGCGTTAATTTGTAAATCGAAATGGCGTGCGAACGAATTTTGATAAACCTCGACATTGATAACGTTATTAGTTTAATTTTTTTATGAATTCCAGGTAGTTTAAAATTTGGTTTTATCTAGATTTGGGTAAACTTTCAGTTTGTTGATTTTGGTTAATCTGCCCATTGCAACAATAGGTTGTTCACTGTACCTATCCGTGGTCAAGTAATAGACGGACCACAGATTGGTAAAGTGGACAAGCATTAACCGGAAAAAGTACTGTAATTCATCATTATCATAATCATCATCAACCTATCTTAGCCCACTGCTGGACATGCCCTAATGCCCAAAGTGTGGTAACACGCTCCGTTAAAAGTATGGTATAATTTGACGGTATTATAAATGCGAACTTAACAAGTTTTATTGGGTTATACCGCAAGTCGCGTATTGGTTCTTGAATCACCTTCACATTTGAGTCTAGTACGATGACTTGTGATAAAATCTGGTACAGTGTTTTTGTTCATTTTATTGAAACTTGCTAGTTCTGTATAATACCTATTGTTTTTTAGCAGTCTCATTCAAAGGCCGATCTTCTTCGTTAAGGTTGATTTTCTCAAATCCACTGATGCCTCTGGGCTCAGAGATCGTTTCATTCAGTATGATTGCAATGAAGAGTAAATGAAGAACAGGCGTTGATTTAGAACCTACTAAACCGGTACATATTGTTTAAAATTTTATCGATAGAATTCATCGAATTCAAAATGCGGCGAGAATCTTTTTATCCAACTCGCCCCGGAAACAGCTTTCCGCGGCCCGGGCGACGTGGACCTCCAACAATACGGCGTGTCCCATAAATTGTGCCATAAAGAATATGCCCATAAACATTTTATAAGTCGTTTGAAGCACGCACATGCGTCCGCCATTTATTATAGCGGCAAGTGGCTGTGTCGCGGAGATTGCGAGCTTTAAACCTTCAGAGATTTCAGTCTCTTTATGGGTTTCAACTAGCTGATGTGGAACTTGTAAATCTAGTGCTGGTTTTTTATATTGGATAAACAATACGCTTCTCTGCATTGTTTCGAGAAACGTTCCGGTCGTCAAACTTTACGTTGGAGTTCCTTGAATTTGACATTTATTCGACATAAAAGAACTATTATAGTGTCTGTTTTGAAAGAAACATTTCAATGTGCATTTACATTACTTCAAATAAATTATTCGAAGAGCCCAATCAAAAGTTTAAAGACCAATTAAGATTTTTACGATCTCATGCATATGTACAGTTCCAAAGTTTTCGATTTCTGGACTGTCATTAAACGAATCTTGTTCAGCTGCAAAAGTTTTGTGGGACACGATTAAAAACAGCATTTTTCACTATAAACCCTAATTATAACTGAATTGAAAATTGTTTTCGGATGAGGCTTGAATAAATAACGTAACATTTGATATAATTTCACTGTAATGTGTAATTATTAGTGTAGACATACGTTGTGATCCCTTGAAACGTTTAAAAAGCTTTGTACATTCCATCTCATGATTGTTTTTATACGCTTGTATTATTTCAAAACCTACCCGTTAGGACCCGGCCCGCGGCGTGCGCACACAAACGCCGACGTCGGTCGGATCACTCGACGCTCAACCCCCGTCTGAGGGCGTATGGCCGTAACTGACGCAGAGATACTCTTTGAAATGGAATACTTCAAAGTTAACGAAATTACGTTGATGTGTTATACTGTTACGTTACATGAATAAATTTGAATTAAATCACGAATTGAAGCGAACATTTAATCTCACTGAAACGGCAATGCAAAGCATAGTGTGTTGACCGGCTAAGCTGGCCTATCTTAAGCGTTCTAAATATGGCAATTCGCTATTGACCTGTATGGAAGACTAGGGCCTTAATTATGTTCGTTTTAATTGAAAAACCGTGTCCAGCAATAAAACGATGATAGGATTGATAAAGGTATAATGCAAACGAACAGATCTACATTTATTTATTCAAATCATTTCTCTTTAATCAGTGAAAGGGCCGAACTAATCTGGGCGGCTTTAGAATCTACAGTCTAGACAATCTAGGGTGTAACGGTTCGTGCATCGTAACCTTAGAACCAGGCTCTAAATAACTGGTTGTGCGCCGCGGCACCGCCTGCCTTGACACGGTTAGTTCCAATTATATGAGGTCCATTGTCTAGAACACAAAGACGATGCCGTTATGTTTTCATAGTGCTATCGTTTGAACCTTCGCGGGGCACCGTAGTGGTGTTGTTTCGAGATGTATCTGTGATCTTTGAAGCGGTGGTTTAAGTTTAAAAATTGCATGACGCTCTTGTTAACTCTATGGTCTTATTTATCATGTAACGAATTTTCATGAGATCTCCTAAATGAACATCAAAGTAGATCTCTACGCTACAGTTTTACATGAGAGTTGATATACATATAATAATAATATTTCGAAACATCTCCACGCACGGCCACCTGATCCCAAAGTAAGCGTCAAGAGAGCTTGTGGTATGGTAACCAGATCGCTGATAAAT
>DWFO01003771.1:0-11962 GCA_018246595.1 Mimoniades nurscia nurscia
AGTGCCCGACCCGGGAATCGAACCCAGGACCTCCCGTTCGGCAGTCGCACTCGCAACCAACACGACCAACGAGGCGAACATACATCTATGAACCGTTAAAGAAGGGTAGTTACAAATCAAACAAGGAAAATCACAGCATCGGCAAGACCTTTGTCAAAGTGGCTATTGATCTAAATAATAAATTTTGATGAGTCATTGCCTTTTTCATGGATGATGTCATGAAGTTTATTTTTCATGAACTCGGGCGATACGATAATTCAGTGTGATATGCATTATATATTGTTTAACAGTGCATATTAATGTTCTACTTAATGACAAAGGTAAAATTTTATATGGGTGAGAATTAAATTAACACATATTATTCAAGTAGCAATGGCTGCGGTGTATATTGGAAATTGTTTAAGTACTTCTATAAAAGTATTATGAAAATAAACAACAAACGAAAATCTAACATCGCACGTCATATGTGTAGTAATTTAACGCTATTTAAGATCCTTAGAAACACACAGACGTAATATCAAAAAATAATATTAGGAATTAACATACCCCTTTCTAAATAAAAGTAATAGTATTTTGCAAGTTTTCCCAAAACAAATGTGTATGGATATATATAGACAAGATTAAGAATACCAATAATATTTTAGAAATATACAATAATTACGTAAACGTACCTACGTAACATCACGCCTGCCATCCCCGAAGAGGTAGGCAAAGAAATGTAGAACATTCCCACGTTTCATTCACCAGTTACTTTTTAGTCCCACGATGGAATAGGTGGTGAGCCCATTGCCATACACCGGGCACATAACCAGTCTCCGAGCCACTACTAGAAAATCTAAATTTAGAAAATTTAGTAGTGCCCGACCCGGGAATCGAACCCAGGACCTCCCGTTCGGCAGTCGCACTTGCAACCAACACGACCAACGAGGCAGTTCAAGGATTGTTTTTTATAATAAAAGCTTATTTACAACTCGCTAAGTTACAGTGATAAGAACACTACAAGACTCATACAAAAACTCCTACACTCGTACTGTCCAAATTAAAGTACAGAACAAAGTGAAAGAAAAACCTCGAGTGGGTAATAGTACCTACCTACCTACGTTTTCACGATAGTTTATCCTTAATTCGCACGCGGAGGAAAACACACCGGCCACCTGACGGACAGTTGCAGCGCCAGTTTTATTTCCCCGGCGTTTTAGTGCCGAAAAGGACTAATATATCGTGATCCTTACACAGTCCCGAAACGGACCGTTCTGCGGAGCTGCAGGGAGGAAGGGCAGGTCAAGTCAGGTGTGTTCCTTTTAGTGGCACTCAATAATGAAGCGGCTAATTTGATGCGGCGTAACTTGCGCGTTGTTTATGTGGGGCACGCGGGATGACGACCGCGATCATCGTCAGACGCACATGTAATAGGATTTAACGGCAGTGAAACTTGGAAGGCTTAGGCTTTTACAAGTATTATACAATCAAACCTACAGAATAGGCATATGTAGTGTAGTTCGCAAATGTACGTACCTATAGCTATTCCATTGTTTAAACATTTTATCAGGCTTTCTCCTCAATCGTTGGTCGTGTTGGTTGCAAGTGCGACTGCCTATCGGGAGGTTCAATTCCGGGGTCGGGCACTACTTAATTTTTCTAATTTAAATTTTCTAGTACCTATTGATTCGGAGTGTGGATATATGCCCGGTATATGGCAATAGGCTCACCACCTATTTCATAGTGGGACGTAAACGCAACTGGTGAAACGTGGGAATGTTCTCATTCCTCTGCCTACCTTTTCGCAGATTAGATACAGGTGTGATGTTGCGTGACGTTTTTTGGATTTTATTTTGATTCATGTCCAGTGTGTGGCAATTTGTTTATTGCCTGTTCCATAAAATTCTTAAACAATATCAATACTGTCTTGGAATGAGTTACAAATCACTCAAGACGGTGAAATCAATACTTCATCGAGGCAGTGGCCGATATCAATACGGTATGCGATCGAGTTACAAGCAAGTGGTCTCAAGGCGGGAAGCCCGACAAGCGCTAATACGATCTAATCATTACAGTTGTATCAAATCTACGATGCCTCGCTCAATATTCATAAATTGAGTATTGAACGAGGCAAACACTTATAAATTTATAAGGCAATTTTCAAACAGTTCAATGATTGCGAATTTAAATTTTGTACTTGCGTATACGATCATCGGAATCGTGATATTTGTCGAGTTTTAACTTAAAAAAAAATTATATATTAAATATCTGAACCACATCCTAAACATCATGACATGATGTATAATATGTAACTAAAGCACCTTAAAGGTAGTTTAGGGGGTATCGTACAGCTGTTAACAAAATCCAGTGGCCCTTTTTGATATTCAAGTATTTTTTTATGTTCACGCCTGTGTTCCCCTAAGGGGTAGGCAGGAGTGTAGGACACGCCCGCGATCCACCTGTTAAATTTTACATACCACCATAGAGTGAAGAGTAAGCTTATTTAAATATACCGGACGCTAATCCGGACTCCGAGGTAATACTAGAAATACTATGATTAAAAAAAACTGATAATCCCGGAATCGAATTGAGGACATCTCGATCAGAAGTCGTGCATACGACCACTTGTGGGATGTAATGGGACGTGGGATTGTCCTACGTAATATCAATGAAGAAAATACTATTGGACGACATCATTAAGATATGCACGCATTATAAAAATATAAGGTGAAAAAAACAAAGATTTTAATCGTAAAATACTCAAGAAGTGAACATTCAAATGTACACACACTACTTACTCGTAATAACAAACACCGCTAATCCTCTGATATCAATGTAAGACACGGAAAGTCTTCCACTTGGGCTATCCGATTTCCTAATCAATATGTCGGCCCGTCTTACTTGTAATGCGTATCGAGTAACCGAGTTTTCATATGTCCACAACAGTAAAAGCTTTATAGAAAATTGTCTCCTTAACGACGGAATAACAGTGATTTTAGTCGTTACTCATTTATCGGGTAGATAATGGATAAAATTGTTTTTATATAAACATTCTCAACTTTTTCTTTCTTGTCTTATTTATGATTCAAAACATCAAAGTTAGATCTCATTTTAGTAAAGTGCTAAATTATATTTAATCCCTTTTTTTAAATTTTTCGTTTTTAAATATAACAACAATTATGCGTGTACACATTGGAACAGCGTAGTGGATTGCTTTTGAGGCCGTATATAGTGCAGCTGATAACTATTATTTACCAAATGGAAAGAATTATGTTTGCAATCTTTTGTTATAAGCATCGAAGGAAGAAACGGAACTTTATCCGTTTGGTTTTAACCTAGTACAGTCTTTCTCAAAGTGTGCGATTACTTCCCCACGTGAGAACTGGACGTCTTCGTGGAGGCGGTTATATGCACCCAAATAGTAAAATAAAACACTCCAAAATAACCAAGGGCAATTTAACAAAAAGGCAAAAATCTTCGTTTTCGATACATCAAAGGAAACTTTAATATAAACATATTTACTTTAATCAAAAAACAATTCAAATGAAATATTTGAAATGTTTTTTCAAATTCAAATTAAAGCATAACAACGCGGTAAAAATGATGAATTTTCAATTTTTATATTACACGGATAGGCTAGCATTTGGCAGCGATCACACTTGATAGACAGCGCAGATGTCAGCTAAGCGGGATCACGTGAGAAGTTTGAGAACCAACGACCCGAAGCGTACGTACAACTTTCAAGCTTTTCCGATGCACTCGAATGTAGCTGTGACGCAGCACTTAATTAAGGGCAGACGTGCACCGATCGCAATATCGAAACGCGATTATAATGTTCATATGACTTCGCGAAGACCCACCGGTGCCGCCGTGATACCGCCGTATCCGCTTACATAACTCCACACATTGTTTGCTATCTACGAGCACCGCTCATTTGTTCATCTGTGCGCCCACTGGTTTCATTACGTACAGAAATGCGACGAAAAATATCGCGAGGAACCTTGCACTGTAGTGTTCATAATGTTCTCTGAGACGCGCGAAGTCTGCGAACCCATACTTGCCCAACAACACGGCAATAAGCTTGAACCGTTCTCATTCTTAGAGGAATGAGAGAGAAGAAACTACCCGTTTCCAGCAGTAGAACGATAGAAAGAGTTAATGACGGTAAAGATGATAATGAAGTCTTTCAAAACTCAAGATAGATGTTTTAGTTCATTGTGAGGACAATTGTCCAGAATGGCAGACTGACTTATGGCGAACAGTAGAAAAGTGGACAAAAAGGTTGATGATAATCAACCCGTCTTATGTTTTACTGTGTAGTTTGATTTAAATCGATTCAGGAATAATGAAGAAAAAATAGCCCTGATTATATGTATTATTATCATTGGCAATAAGCAATCCAATTGGTCACTTGTCTTATTGTGTGTATGCGATAAATGTTGAACTATTCATGTCGAGTTACAATCAGGTACTCTGGCCTTCAAAGTTAACATAACAAACTTACGATACCTGCATTTAAGTTAAGATTAATGTGGAACATGAAATACGTTGTCGCGAATAAATTCATTCCCTTTCATTTCCCTCGTCCGAAGATCCAGACAAGAGATGTGTAATTCTTTGAGCATACTTAATCCACTGCTGTTTGCCGTGTCTATTTATTCATACTAAAATATATGTTACTAGACCTTAAAGGTTAGACTATTTGTTACAATTCAACCAATGCATTGCACACTAGCAATATACACTGACCAAGTAGTAGTGACGTGTGTAGACATAAATTGGTACCAAGCTGAAAAAGGGATAATGTATGTAGATATTAATTTTATTACATCTCGCTAGGTCCTTCGGTGGAGAGGTAAATAGAACGGTACATACATATGTACGTTTGAAAACATTTTCTCTCCGTTATAAAAAAAACAAATATAAACGCTATTCAACGAACGCAATAAATTTCATAACGCTGCACACGAATATGCTTGCGTTGTAATAACTCAATGACTAACGATACGTACATATGTATCAATGTAAACAGAATTGGTCATCAGTTATAACGAATTGTGAGAGCATTACAATATTTCACCTGTGCTATGAAACCATGACTAATGGATTAAGACCGAGATATTTTTTTATGTTTATTGTATAACTTTTTTCTGTGAGTATTTTGAGTATGTGATAAATAAAAAAATGCATCACGTTTGGTAGATATTTGGTACTCGGCACTCTCTGCCGACCCGTAAGATGATGGATCTGGTGATGGTGATCTGTTTATAATGAAGTGACAATAATATTTATATAATAGTTCGATGAGATAAGGGATACATTCCACTCATGAATCACATAACATTTTTAATTTAAACATATGTAGGTAGGTATAATTACGTCTTCCAATGACGAATCAAGTTAGTGCACATCTCGAGTGAATGGACAATTAGATTGCCATTGTTTACTTTGTAATCAATTGTTTTTTCGAAATTATACAAAAAAATTAATATTGAGTATTTCATTATAATTTTCATAATAAGTACAGTACAGTATAATAAGTACAGTAAGCCTAACAATTAATTAACAACCTGTTATGGTAGTTTCATATGTATCGATCCATTCTAAATTTAAGTAAAAGAAATAATAGGTATGTAATACCTAAATTATATTCGCAGTAAAAAAATAACGTTCACTAATCAAGATAAAAACTATCCTATCTCTTAATTTTTTTTTATTTTTTTATTAGTTATCGACCAGGTTTAAAAATGATTAAATTACAAATAAGGATAGAAGGGTGATAATTAAGTTTTTTATTTACTTCTTAATGCCACATCATAAAAAAGTCTATAATATAAAAAAAATGTTTGTGGTGGACTACCCTTATCACTTATGGATATGAAAAATAGATTACAACCTATTCTCAGACCTACCGAATATACATACGTAACTTCACGCCTGTAATCCCCGAAGAGGTAGGCAGAGGAATGCAGAACGAATATACATAGATACAAAATTTTAAAAAAATCTGTCAAGCCGTTTCGGAAGAATATGACAACTAACACTGTGACATGAGAATTTTATATATATAGAATAATTATGATATTAATGACATTGCAGATGAGACCAATGTTAGATATCTATATTGTGAATTGTTTTCGTCCCTAATAAGATTATTAAAAGTAAATAATTCTTAATTTACGAGAATCCGCGGCAAATGTCCTCATACCTATGTAACACGTGTTCACCAACACGTGTGTCGCCCCAAAACGGATCAGCGTCAAAATAAGCAAACTCCATAGTTCACACGACATTTTACAATTAATCTTTCAAACTACCGTTACATAATGAGGAATTTTTATTCAGTTCCAATTTTTGGGCCTTCAATAAGCACATTTTTTTCATTCATAATACCCATACAGATACCATAAAACGGTTATTACTAGGTATTTTAATGTATTGTGAGTGTTAACATTTCGTTGATCCAATTTCAAATTCAGAAGTGGAAAACCTCTCCAAATTTTTTGTTATTACGATGACAATTTATTATACCTATTTAGTTCAAAATACTACACTTAATATGGTAGATGGCCATATATATGTACATCGTACTATGAAAAATAGCGAAGCAACTTTAGAACATACTAGCATTAGCACATGCTTACATAATTACATATAATATATGTAATTATAATAAAATAACATTAATACGTTACAAGATAAAATTTCAAGATGACACCTATAATCATAAATTGTATTGATTTTCGTATTAAATACAATCTGTCGCAGAATCTGACGAACGCTCAATAAACACAATCTTTTAGACATTACAGCGACTAACAGAACATATCCTAGCTACTTTTATTACGAGTTCTTAATTATTAACACATCAATGATGAAAGAGACCAAGATAATGAACGATATTCAGCTAGTTCTTCACACGCCTCAGTGCCTATATACTGGTTCGTAAAAACCTGGTAATTGCTCTCGCGCGACATATTTCTTGGCGAGTCTAACTAATGAATAAAGGACATTAGAAGCCCTGCCGCCCTCTCATCCATCACAAATACATACATACATATGTACCTACATGCAAATGTAATGTTGTCGGCTTCACTTCTAATGACAAACGAACAGATGCAAAGCCAACACCTGTGCTGTCGCGGCTTCAGTGCGCCTCGCGCCTTCAATTACGATAGTACGCCGCGACTCACAGACAGACAACGGTACGTACATTCAAATACATTGATTCCTAAGATGGAGACCACCAAAGACACAAAGTACCTACGTTTGAATATATTGCCGGGCTATATTTATTTGCAACTGTTTCCGTAATTTCTGACTTGGTCGAGTTCGTCATATACGTCTTCAATCTAGTCCGGCAAGTCGCCTTCACTTTCAATGGATGAATGTTTAACTTCACTCGTTATATCGCCTAAGGAAAACATCGAGAAAAATGCTATATATAAAATTCTACATAATGTTCGCTAAGGCATGCGTTATCTGCCATCTTTCAATGATAAGCATGACAGCCTGTAGTGTCAACTCGCTTGATTCTGAGAGAATACTGTGACAATAAGTTGTGCTCTGCAATCTCCAGCACGCATGCCCAGCGTGGGGATTATGGGCATAACCCCTCAAGGCAGGCCTCTGTCCAATAGTGTACTGCAATTAGCTGATGATGGTGATGACTGTGACAAGAAACTGCGATTGGAACAATGAAAGAACTCATGATGATCGTAAACTCACTGTGATGTTGATGTACCTAAAATTCAAATTTAAATTCGAAGCCATCACGCAGTGGGCACTGTGGACCCGACGTTAGAGCATGAGAGCGGACATGTTATGGGTAAGTTTTTAAGATCCATAAAATCGATATCGATATCGATTGACCGATGACACCCAAAAGGTTAGCTTACATTAACTACTAAATGTCATTGCCTATTTATCGTTGTTAAAATGCTAAGGTGTATTCTAACGACGCTGCCCTAATATGGACTGATCAGCGATTAGCAATCAACACATAGACGAAAAATTAACAAATGATTAGATTTTCTAGCAAAATAAATATGTACATAAACCATTCAAGATACGACACGAGAACTCCTAAGATAAACTAACATTTTTCATAAAATAGTGCTTGGTATATTTTTTATTGAGGAATTGAAAAGTTGTTATAAAGTATAAAACCGTTAACCAACATAATGTCGCAGTTAATCAGTCGCTATTAATAGGAATGCGATATTAACCAATGGGGAAGGTATTATAGAATGAATTGTTTTTACATGGTATGCGGGTACCCGTGGCTCCGCGAGCTGCGTGCGCAATCTTGGCGCGTGACAGAAGAGTATAAATCAACTTATTAATCAATCAACAACGAGCTTTATACCGACGAGTGTAAGTTTATTTTTGTTCATATTAATTTATCACTTAATTAATTTAATATAAAAGTGAGAATGGTACAATTTAATAGTTGATAGCGGTACGTCGTGAGCGATAACATTTTATATCGCAACGGGTCGCATTCTGGTGTGTTCTTGAGAATTTGATAAATTGCGTATGTGTACATTATATTTATCGTCATCACCCAGTGACCGGAAACTGCCGAATATGGCCATTCTGTAATTAAATCACCATTTCTCATTTTAAATGCATGTATCACGTGGACACCTACTACAAGGTAAGCAGTCGGTGAAAAGATTAGATTTATTATTATTAAAGATAGATTTTATCTGACACGGAAACTGGTCATTTAACATTGAGGCGGGCTAATGAGAAGTACCTACGTATATGGATTTGCACGATGACTTTCTACTAAATCTACACAACTAATGTAATAAAATAATTGGAAGAAATCAAATATATTTTTCATAATACATAGTTGTTACTCCATGTTATGTAGGTACTTGAAACAGATCTTAAAAATATCTGTTTATTTTTACTTTATGCCCGGTGTGTTGCAATAGGCTCGCCACCTAAATACTACATAGTAGAATATTAACATGACTGGTGAAACGTGAGTGTACTACACTCCTCTGCCTACCTCTTCGGAAATTACAGGCGTGATGTTACATATATATTTATATGTTTATTTGTCTACTCATCTGGCGAAAACTAATGTACCAATTTTGATGAAATACAGCGTAATGACAACTTATTAGCATGATCAATAAATGTATTGCAAGATGCATTTTGTAACAGAAAATTCAAGATGCATTTTTTTCATTTAGACATTGTGTCCACAAGAACATTCTATTAAATATTTAAATTTCGAAGCAAACAACGCCCTAACAACTAAACAACTAGTAAATTAATAAATATTAATGTAGATGTGACACTCAAATCAAGTTTAAACGCTCTAGTCTTTCTTGTATATAAGGTAAATAAAAAATGTACGGTCACCATCTTATGGCGCCTAAGTGGTGTTCAGTTAGCGATTTTTTTTTATTGTGTCAAATTATATTTTACCCGGCCAGCGACCTCTATGCGAATGACTGTCCAGAATATTAGGAGACGTAAGTACCTACTAATCGTTGATGTTCCTGTCACACGCACACCTTATACAGAACGTTGACACTGACTACCGACTACTGCATATTGATAAAGTAACCTCACGCCTGTAATCCCTAAAGAGGTAATCAAAGGAGTGTAGTACACCCTTACGTATCACCAGTTACGCTCACGTCCCACTATGGATTAGTTGTTGAGCCTATTGCCATAGACGGGGCACAAATACAGACTAGAAAATTGCTAGGAATTCTAAATTTGAAAAATCTTCTAAATTTGAAAATACTTCCTCATAAAATCCTCTATCCTTAAACCACAATATTTAACACAGATGTCAATGTAGCAACAATCGGATCCGTTTTGGTTTCTACAACATTTACTGCAATGTGACGTAACCATGCCATCGCGGCCTGTAACTGTTCTGGCGCTTGGCGGGAAAAAATTGTATCCGTCAGTAAAGATACTCATACCGAATATATGTAATAGTGTACAGAATGTTGCCCACTTGTTTTTAAATAAATAAATAGCAGCTTTCCTTCATCAATTCAAACATCTCTCAATCGACTGGATGTGGCAACACCTTTACTGTAATCTGAATTAAATTATTTAATTTAAGCTTTGCATCAACACAATAACAGAAATAAACATCATACAAAAGAAGTCACTTCAAAACACGAAAATATAATTGATGTTACTGACAGCGTAAGGTACGATATTCGTTCGTCTCGTCATCTGTCCAATTTAAGGGTTAGCCCACCCTTCACAATACATTCTAAATTGCATTGACAATATGCATCAATCATACAATTTCGAAATATGAAACGAAATATTTGTATGTCGTTGCGGATTCCCACATTATGAAACTAACATTAAAAGACTTAGACGTGGTTATGGAAAAAATATATCCATATAATTACAATATTAAACTATGATTACTATATACAAGGAGATAAAATTTAAACTAATGCAAGACCCATAATATTAAGTTGATGATGAGGATTCAATGATAACCTTAACTATACACAACGGATTTTACCAACAGAATAACTCCCTCTTACAACAACAATGTCTCTGGACCTCAATTCTCAGCGCATGGAACATTCATTATCAACTCTTACTTATCCTTTAACTAGCTGTTCCCGCGACTTCGCCCGCGTGGAATCCTAAATTTCTAAAATGTATCCCTGATTATTGACGTGGCCGTCGGTAATATAATGCAACGGTATTACAGTACTCAGGGTTGGAACTTATTACTGGAATGCTAGATTGCATTGGAAGAAGCTAGATTTTGAGATTTTTTGGCAAATATTTTTTTTATCTTTCTTAAAAAATATTTTTTTTTCTTTAAAAGTATCCCATGTTACTTCTAATACCTCCAAGAATATGTGTACGAAGTTTCATGATGATAGGTTTAGTAGTTTTCGCGTGAAAGCGTAACAAACAAACTTACATTAACAATTATAATATTAAGTAGGGATATTGGATTAAGATCTTAGAATTAAATGGGTTAAGCCGATCGAATATACTGATCTATTTGATTAATAATATTAAATTGGTATTTGTAAATAATTTGAAAATAATGGTTACGAATGAATAAATTATATGTCAAAAAGGTTTACAATTATTCCTTTTCTGTATTTTCCGATGTTATTCATACATGAATGGAAATAGACAAAGTTCATGTAACTAAATAACAAACTCGTGGTAATTTTTTAACGTTCACCCATTAAAACAATTATAACTGTCATAAATTTGACGTAGAACAAGTGTAAAATGATCGCGGCACGGCGCGCGCTCGCGAGCGTATCACCGAGCTGTCAAGTTAACGAGCCCGCGTTACGCTCCGGTGTGACGGCGGCCGCATCTAACCCACGCAACCTTTCCTTTATACATACGTATTGAATGTCAATGCGTTTATTTAAGAGAGATGTATTGAATATAAACGAGAGATAAAAGATTGAGTTTGATTTGTGTAAAGATCGGCGACAATGCCGCTTATGTTCAGTCAGAGTTTTTATTTGTATGCAAATCTTAACCTTTATGAAGGAGCTCTGGTGTCAAATAATCTAAAACACGAACATACTTTATAAATTACTTCTCACGATTCCATAATTCGTCACGAGATAGATACCTACTATGAAATTTATATTCATTTTATTACTTGTGTTTAAGAATTAAATAAGTATTTCTTATCTTAAAGAATAATATACAACAATGTAATACGCTCTTAATACCTAACAATAGTTTTATTTTAATATTCAATTTAAATTTCATGACGGTAGATAAGCAGAGTTTTTTATACATTGTAATATTTGTATAACATCATAGAATCATGTAAGAAACGTGAAAAATAATTGACAGGACTATATCCGGTGAAGTTCAAAGTCGCTCAACGTGCTATGAAGCGAGCTATGCTCGAAGTTTCTCTTAAAGATAGGTTCAGATATGAAACTATCCGACAGAAAACTAAGGTCACCGATATAGCTCAGAGGATTAG
>DWFO01003772.1:0-11962 GCA_018246595.1 Mimoniades nurscia nurscia
ATGACAAGCATCAATTGACGTCAAAGACCAAATCATTTATCCGATTTCCGCTTTCTGACGTTTGGTTAAATCATATCTCTTTATATCAACATCATCGATACCTATATCAATTGATTGGTGTTGTGCGAATGACAGTTACGTTTGGTCTACGTTCGAATTTCATCGTAACAAATGTAACTAAGATGAACAGATTTATGGGGTGTCAGCTCTGTATTTTATGAAGGGTAGTAGGTTTAACCACTTCTATTTTGGGACTATAGTATCCAAAGGAACAGTAGTCGTAACATACGTCATGATTTCTTGTTGTCAGCTGTGTGTTATGTCATTGCTGGTTATAGGTCTGTTGAGGTTTTTTTGACCTGGAGGTGGTTTCAATACATTATTTAAATGAGATTGGCAGAAATATACAAAATTTAGTGACTCTTTAATAACGCCTTCTACAATTATGAATGTATGATATATATGTAGACTAGTTGACCTAAAATTGACCAAATTTAGATTTTACTTCACCCTACTTTACCTACTAAGATTTAACGTAATCCCCTAAATTCATTCTATGAGTTACAAGATACAGCGAATGGCGCGGAATAGCTCAGGGAGATAGAATAAAACTGGTGCCTCTATTTTTGGAGCAACTCTGCTTCAACGAATTTCGCTTGACCCAGAAAAGCAGTTGCATAATCACACCAATATATGTATTATTTGAAAAGATTTTGTTGTTTTTAAATATCGTTGCACATAAAAGAGCATTTCGTTGTCTTTGTGGTATGTTTGGCACGAAATCAGATTACAAATAACATACGCATGATTAAAGGCTCAATAAGAATGAAACTTTAAAAGAACGAGTCCGAATAATTTATATTAAAACAACAGCATATACGAGCAGGTACGAGTATTTAATAATACGAGAGATAATTGATCATTGTTGTTTGCGTATATTACCAATTATGAAGATAATAGAGGAATTTCAAAATAATGTAGAATGTCATTTCTATGTATGATAATTTATGAATAAGATTCTTTCCAAGTCAGGCTAAAATTCTACGCCTCTGAAGTGTTCAAACCAAAAAACGATGTTTAAATAAATTCAATAATTTATGAGGAACGTGGTTTTGTACATATGCCCTATACATATGTACAAAATTCAAATTCTTCAGACTAGCCTTGGACAACGGGTTCCGTTTTAACAACCTGGCTAAAATCACATAAACAGTCCATACCAATCCTGATATACGTTTACGAATCGTCAATTTTACTCATCGTAACACCAGGCTCGTCAGATTAACGGGCTCTTTTACGACGTGCAATAATTATTAATAGCCTCTCAAGAGATTAAGCCGAACTGGATTACAAGTGCACGGGGTATAACATTTTTTATAAGCTCTTGTAAATTGTCTCCGTCAGGTAAATATTTGAGTGGTCCCTTTCCATAGGAGTGATTACTTTACTCAGTGGTATTGTTTCCATTAAAGGTGTCGTTTTACATAATATATGACGATATACAATCTTGAGGATGGGAAGGGATTAATGGATGTACACATACATGCACATATAAATATATGTATATCTGTTTCAATATAAAGTTAGATGCATGTATGTGTTGATATAAATTAAATATTATGGTATAATAAATATTTATGTAGTGTATATATAAAAATATCGATATAATACTATTTATACATATATATTTTTGCGAGTCACATACTATAATCTACACGGAAATTACAATTCATTTGTGTTAATGTGTTAATATAGTCCGCAATCCATATGATGCCATAAGTATTACATTCGAGGCTGATTGCAAATGTATAAAAGAATGTAATTATTGGTTCCAATGCTTACGACGATTTCGCTCTTTTAACAACGTGTTCATACCGTGAATTATGAAAATACAATACTCGTACAATGGCCACCTAACTCTAGGTAGTTTCGTGTACATTTGGTAGGTATTTAGGCGCATTATTTATTTATAATATAATTTACACTGTGGCAATTTAAAGAATTAGGTTATTACCGAAGTTTACACCTTGCGGGCCGTTATGTTCTGTGGAACCAGTCTTCCAGCCGAGCGTTATGCAAGACCGCCCTTGTGTTCAAGTCTCTTCGTACAAGGATTAAATTAATTACATTCGCGTGAACCTCTTGTATAATTTCTTGGTGAATATGAACCGTAAAATTCAGAGTAGGCACTTCTTTAACTTTATTTGCTATTAATATAATAAGTATTCATTTTACAGCTGGTATGAAAACGTAAAATAGCTTTATTTACGACTGGCGGTCGATGCGATTCGATATAAAATCCACATCAGACTGATTGATAACTTTATTTGATTAAAATAGAACTGAAATTGAACAGCATACGGTAGGATATCAATCGGAATTTTTGATTGTATACTGTCATTTCACGATAAACTTACATCCCTCAATAATATTAGTGGCACAGTAAATGAAGGTTGAATAGCGCACTATAGAACACAGTTCCATACATCTTGGCATGTTGAAATGGCAACCATTCTCCTTAATGAGGGTCGCGAGGCTCTTTCAAAGGCTTGCGCGTCTTGTTTTCTTCGAAATTTCGTATATGAAGAATAATGGAGTGAAGCGCTGTGGGTTTTTCCTTCAGCTCATTATAGTTATGGCTCTCTGGGGTTGGCCGATATTAATAGATAGTGCGGTTTATTTATGATAGATGATACGAGTTTATTTGGAGGATGTTGGTTTAGTTTTTAATTCTTGCAGATGAAACTACATAGTCGAAGCGACTAAGACATGTATGTATATGGTGGTAGGTAGTTTGTAGCTAGCAGTATGTACACCTATCATCTACACACATCTGAACGCATAAAGATAAATATTTTGATGTAAATAATCCATATTTAAACTATAACTAAAAATGTTAATAATTATTTTTTTATGAGTTCATTCGATGAAGAATTCTTTATATCAATAATTTTTTTAAGAGGTAAATAGAATGCGTCGTGTTAATCTTAAAAAATATTTGATTGATTCGATAACTTTAATACGTTAAATGTTTGTCTAATAAAAAAATAAATCAAGATAATAAAAAATATTTGATTGATTCGATAACTTTAAGACGTCAAAATAAATGTTTATATACCTACTTTTAGTTAGCGTTTCATAATTCAGTTCCAAATTCTTTTTAAACGACGTATTATATACATACATATCTTCACGCCAGATACCTTGCGGGGTAGTCAGGGAGCACAGAGTGTCAAATATCTATATCCTTACATACCTGTCGAGCTTTTTCTTCTTCATGTATTATTTACAACCTTTATTTATGATTCACTACTGGAGACCTGTTCAAGCCTCAACCCGACCTTACTGCTCAAGTACAAAGTGTTCGAAGATCGAACCATAATTTGTTATTTTCTAGCTATATTGTAATATGTTGGTTGCTGCCGTGTATCATAAAAGTGGTCGTTTGAAAGTGGTTCTTGGAGCAATTTCATAGCCGTCCAAAGATTTACGCTCGAGATAGCGCAAATGTACTTCGCATTTCCATTTTGTCGCATTGCCGTATTTGTTTAGCGCTATGTTATATTTAAATTGATTTTTGATTAATTTATACGTCATAATCGTCAGCCTGTTGCGATCCACTGCTGACCTCCCCTGAGGGGTTATGCCCATAATCCCTACGCTGAGCATCTGGGTTGGGGATCGCAGAGCATAGTTTCTCGCACCGCTTACACTGCTGCCCATAGGCGGCACTTAGCTATGTACATATGTTTAGAAGATCGCGCCATACCCCGATCTGTTCGTGTGGTCATATTTAGTAGCTTCTTACGCCAACTTCTATGCCGGCACGGGGTCGGGGAATGCATTCTTACTCCGCCTCGAGACGAAAATTATATTAGTATAAGTTGATTAGCGTATTCTCGATATTACAATACATTCCAATTGATCATATTAATATGCTTTTGTTACTGAAAAGCATAAATTTAAAAGTTCAGGTGTGTAACTTTCCAGCTGACGAATAACAATATACAGTTTCAACCCTGGTTTTACCCTCTTAGGAAAAAAACTAAAATTTTACATGTATAACCAGACCGGCGAAATTTTGTGTAATCTGTCAACCCGTTTTGTTCTACGTTCTAAGAAGATTTTTTTTAAATCTATAAATGTATAGATTCTTTTAATCAATCAAAAGCATAAATATAAAATTTTAGAATGTTTTTAGCTCCAGTAATTTTTTTTGTTTTGTTTTTTTTTTTTTTGGTTTTAAGTCCACTCAAAATAATTAGGTAAGTTTATTATTTTTTTCCTCGGACGCTAACTTCAAATAAACTGCATTATTTATACGTAAATATATTTCAAATTGCTTAACAACAAATAATAATATTATAAATATTTTTTCATACGGAAACATGTACCTAAATAACAAAAACGATCCATGATTTTTTATATTATTTTTTATTTTTTTGCTATTACTCGGGTTTTTTACATACGCTCTACAATCGTAATATTTGAATACTCTTCATATATTTAGAACTGGCCACACATAGATAATAAATGTTGTTTAAAAAAAGATTGATTGTGCATTGTTGTCGCTATATAAGAAATTAACTAGTTATTGTTCTGCTAACCACGATTGATATAGGGGACTATAGACTATAATTACAGCTCGAAGTGCTGTCTCGGCGGCTAGTGGCCACTTTCCGCTGCTAATGATAGGTAATCAAAATGCTAATGGTGGTTTATGGCCCAAATGTTCACGACACACTATTTTTATTCGACACGAGTACGTCAGCCAGACGAAACTTTACTAAGTAGGTGCATTGTAGTCTGTACGTGTCATCTTATTAGTTGCTTCCTTAGCAGCGAAATAACATTAAGGAAAATGCATGATGTTTTATAACGATGTTTATTTATTTATTGTTGCCAGCAAAGGGCGTATTCAGTGCTAAATACCGTTTACTGCCTGTTAAGCTGATGAAGAATAGTAATGTTCGACACCGTCTCAACCGTAGACACCGTTTCACAATCGTCTCAATTTTCTAGATTATGTAAAATATGGTAGGTACTATATGTTATAATACGTAATAGTGCATGTACAAAGCATTTAATATGGCAGATATTCACGAGGTTAATTTTTTCTTCAATACATAAAGAAAATAACGTATGTTTCATTTAAAATAAACGTAATAAAATCATAGCTGGTGAAGAATTTAATTATTATCTTTTAATACCAGTCATTGAGAGACTGATTTAGAAATCTTTTCTAAAATAAACCTAAGGTTAGGTTAGAATTGAACGACATGACATTGAGCTCTTGGAGAAACAGTTTTTTTTAAATTTCATACAATAGACTCGTATTTCACTCAGGAAGTCCCTGTTCACTCTTGTCCTGAATAATATAACAAACATTAATAACATAACAACATTGATATACCTTGCCTTTAAACTCAACCAACCCAACTCACCATCTTACCACTCCACTTACTACTAATTATTATGACCGCTTACCAACAGGTGGTCAGTGGTGTATTTCTGGGCTAAATGTATAAAAAGGAATGCTGCAGCTGTTTCCAGTATTCACTTGTTTTTCTTAGGGTATGTAGTGAGAACATTTTACAGATCAATAAAGTTGTCCACATGTTGTGTCTACTTCATGACCGACGGCGTGTGTGTACGTTAACTGGGCATAAACAGACGGTGAAAAGAAATCACGCCTGTAATCCCCTAAGAGGTAGGCAGAGGAGTTCAGTAGGTTTAGTAGGAGTCTATTGCCGTACAACGGGCCGTATCCAGTCTACAGTCTCCAAAGCGATTACAAGAAAATCTAATTTAGAAAAATACAATAGTGCCCGATCCGGAATTTAAACTCAGGACCTCTCGCGCGTTCGCAACTAACACGACCAACGAAGAAGTCACACTACAGGTCTCTATAATGTTCTGGAAAGCGCGTGCATGCGAAATTTGCCAGCACGCGCTGGTTAATTGACCAGCGTATTAGGCTTCTAGCTAAAATATTTGTGAAAAAGTGCTAAATTATTATTATTATTATAAAAAAACTTATGTAGGCTTTATGTATTTATAGAAATACATGCATATTTTATAATGTGTAAAGTATGCCTTTGTTTTTAATTAAAGAGAGAGAGAGTATTAATAATAACTTAGGCGTGTAGAGACATATGAGTAGGTAAGACACGCAATGATTACGTTTAATCAAATGTAATTGCGTTCTTTGTGTAGTAACGGAGTACTTGGAATACCTTTTGTATTGTTTACTTATGCAAACAAAAAATATTATACACAAAAGTTCTTTTTAGCAAAATTGCGTATTGTAATTGTAACTGGTGAAACATGGGAGTGTCCTGCACTCTTCTGCCTACCTCTTCGGGGATTAGAAGAGTGGTGATATGTTAGTGTTCGGTAAGCGCAACAGCCTAAAAATAAGCTGAAGCGGTGGACACGACCACATCAACGTTGTGCAGGAAATAGCTCTTTATGCCAACACGAGGCACCCTCCACGCAAAGCTGTTCAAAATGATTTAAAGGCTTTGCAAATGAGATAATGCCGCATTAATCTCTTTGAATCTTTTGTTCCAAGGCTTAATTCATCTCAATGAGCCGAGATTTAGTTAAGGGTTTACGTAAATATAATGTTTTATGCGTTTTGATATTATAATACTCATTATGTACGCCATGCTTCATAAGTGGTTGTAAATTTTAATTCGAATAAAATTTATTTGACACCAAGCGATAATTTCGTCGATGAAAATTTTGCTCTGAGCACAGAAAATGTAGTCGTCAAAGACTATTTCGTCGAATTTACTTTTAAGGTGCTCGTGGACTAGAATTTCGAAGAATTTACAGAATGTTTGTAAAAGATTAAAGGTAGCTTCAAGTTAAAACAAAAGTATTAATGTCTATTGTATTACTATTGTATATAGACTGGATTAATCTGCCTTAATGTATACTAGCTTTGCTTTAAAAAAACATATATTTTTAAAGGAAAACCCGCATACCGTATAGTATTTCAATAATGTTCTCTAAGGCGTATGAAGTCTGCCAACCCGCATTTAGTCAACAAAGTAGATTACACAATTAATTATTGTGAAAATAATATTCATATCCATCGGTGGAACGATAAAATAATTAATTATGAAGACCTTGATGTATTAATATGGTTATTCGTTGACAGGCAAACATAAAGAAACCTCCATAACAACAGATTTATATCATTCATTAACCCTTGTTAAACCTATTTCCAAATTCATTAAGTACAAAATGGAATTTAGCCTAACAACAAAAGATTCCAACAGATTAAAGAGGCATTACCTCGTTCTAAAAGCCGTAAGTCGTTCGAGAAGCTGCTCGCATTAAATTCTTGTACACCTTTTATAATAACAAAGATATATTATTGTGAGTGTATTGAACAAACTGAATCGTTGTATTCGTAACTTTATATTCTCAAATTTCTACATTCACTTGTGAAATACGCTTGTGTATATTTATGGGATGGACTAGTTTCGGACCTGTAACAGTCTGTGAGGTGATTCATGAGCATACATCTGACGTATTCGGCATAAAAGTACACGGGTTCAAAATCATTTGACGACGACGGTTAAATGTCTTCATAGTATCTAATTATGCTACTGTACTAATTTGAACTCCTTTCAGAATGATAAGGTTAAAGGCCACCAGACTAAGAGATTTGAAAAGTGTGGGTGGGTAGAATAAATCCTTATACTTAGATGTCGCAAAAGCATACAATTCAAACGTGTTAGACATTATAAATGATTGAGGAAGTTAACTTACGATAGGTATGCATATAGTATAATAGATTCTCATTGGGAATTGTAACTACAAATTTTTACTTATTTGAAGATAGTTTCCCATATGATTGTTACCTGTTACTCTAAGCAATGCAAACAGTCTTCCGAATATGAACAACGTTTCAAACTACCTATGCATCATACATACCTATAATCGGGTGCCTAGAGTATCGTCATCTGATCAGTGATTCTCAAATTGTTTTTCCTATGGGCTGTTCAGGAAGTAATCAACTGTTTGACTTGTGAGTAATGAGCATAAAATATCGAAGAGGCTTGCTAGTAACGCATGTCTCGATAAGGCCTTCCTTCAAGCCTGACATGGTTGTTGCTCAAACATGATCTGTTCACGCTGGGCGTATCTGATATATTTGTCTTGGCTTATCTTGCATATCTATAACATGTCTCTGCAAATTAGTGATATTCATGTCTAAGTGGAAGATAATATTTAAAACACATTTTACATAAGCCATGGAGATATTTATCCCATGGGCACTTAAGAACAGAGAATCCAACTTTTATTAGAAGTCGAATACTCTGTAGATTAGGTCTCCAATCGGGGTGATCAGAATTAAGCAATTTCTTCTCTATGTAGAGATGCATTTACTAGTAAAAACTCAATATGTAATATAGACTTTGATTGTTTCTGAGCTTTCTACTCATACTTCTATTCTTATTGGTCGTGTTGGTTACGAGTGGGACTGCCGAACGGGAGGTCCCGGGTTCGATTCCCGGGTTGGACACTACTAAATTTTCTAATTTAGATTTTCTAGTAGTGGCTCGGAGTCTGGATAAGTGCCCGGTATATAGCAATTGGCTCACCACCTATTCCATAGCGGGACTTAAAAAGTAACTGGTGAAACGTGGGAATTTTCTACATCCTCTGCCTACCTCTTCGGGGATTACAGGCGTGAAGTTACTTTTTTTAGTTACTTGTATTAGAAGCTTTTCTTTACGGATTTTTAAATCCTTATAATGTACCCAATTAACCAAATTATATCAAGCTTAATAACGGAAGTCGCGTTTGAGACTACGTTCATCGAATCGAAATTATCCACACATGTATGTTATCACACTCGGCTTCAACAAATATTTATCTGCCACTCAAACAAATGTTATCACGAATTCTTGCGGTCGTTTACCATTTAGCTTCTTCGATTTCTCTTTGATGTTGGCGGACAAAAATAACACTTGTTTGTATACAAAGTGGTCAGACGTCTATGAATAAAATCGATCTGGTTGTGGAATCTACTGATAATACAGTTTCGTTTCGTGTAATTTTGTGGTATTATTTCCATGTTAATTTGTAACAATTTGAAACTAATGTTATAATATTAATATATCTATTATAAACTATAATACTATTAGTAACTGTTGTTATAAATATAGATTATCTATTTATAATTGTATTATGTTTTCAGCGTTTTTCATTTAATAGTGTTCACCTTCACCAACAGGAGGCGGATTCATGCGTGTCTTCGGAAAGAACCTTTCATCTCACGGCTCTGCCTTAGGCACGTACTTCAGACTTCTCCGACCGAGAGGAGTGCCCCTGGACTTCCGTGAGATCTTGAAGCGGGTCAATACACCGTTCATGTTCTGCTTGAAGGTACCTGGTTCCGCTTCGTTGGCTGAGGTAAGTAACAATATTTTTTGTAACTTAGGTCCGTGTTTCATTTTCTTGTTATTATAACCAGATTGACTTATCCGTATTTGATACCAATCCTGAACATGTGGGAGCTGAAAATTCATTTTGCCACAATACATTAAAACCTATCATTGCGATTCGTATAGTGATATAGGAAATAAACCTAAAAAAATTCACAGAGAAATCCCTATTTCAATTAACATAACAAGTTTATCAGCGACCCCTATTCACTAACAAAATGAAATCGGAGCCTTTCATCTTCCGGGTGAGAACGTCACAATAAGTTAATATTTCCTAAAGAACAACGTAATCGGAAAATAAAAATGATGATAATCCACCATAATCCCTATCTCCCGCTGTTCGGAAGAATATTTCAAGAGCCGTTAAGACAAGAGCATTTCAGTCAAAAGTTCGTCGTCTTAAAGGCGTCGGGAATTATTTTCTGTGGTGTATTATTATCTTCTAGTGGCCGGGTTTTGGAGATGTCGTATTTGCAGTTAAAAGCTGTCTCGAACGATTATTATAATGGAACTCCACTGCGTCGAGTATATAAATGTAAATGCGGGGGGTCATTAACTTAAACCGAATTCCAAATTACTTGGTAATAATACAATATTTCATTATTCGTGATTTATAGAATATAGACATGGTGGAAAAGCTTATACATTATGGTGTTAATTTAATTTTTAACGTCTGTTATTCATAGGATAGATACCAGTCATATTTATTGTTATAATTGTTCTTTTCAAAGATGTAGTAACTGCAACCTTTAGCACAATTCAAATATGAAATTAGATTCTTACATTGTCATTAATTAATAATGTGAAACAAATTGTAAAGATATCAGTGAACTTTTATCAACTATTAAAATTTATACATAATTCGTGTCAAGGAAAACGCCATATTATACATAAATTCATATAGAATTTTTGAATTATTACACTTTTCGATATTAATACTCGTTTCTATAGAAAGAAGACCTTTACATCAAGTGGACTTTTTGTCTGGTATTTTTTGCGTAAAAAAGACTGGTTAAGCGTATTCCTTGAGCCCAAGAATATAAGGATTTTATTTGAGTCGGAAACAATTTTGGGTAATGCTTACTCGAGCATACATCGCAAACCCCAAACCGGATCCACTCTTGCGGAACTGAGACATCTTTACAACTCGCGATTCTTTTGTTTCACATATCGTTTTCTGTACACATATATTTCACAAACGGTGGTCATATGTGGAGATGATATATTTTCCGTATACACAGCAATCGGAAGAAATAGAATTGGAAGAGAAATGTAACCAGTTGTTAGAGTTTATTTACATTATTTACAAAATTCATGGCTGTATAAAGAATTATAATAATAAGAATAATAATTTTACACCTGTCATATAGTCAATAACGGATTTACATTTTATATTTCTTCATCAATGTGATGTGACTGTTTTTTTTTGCGCCCAGACAAATGCGGAAAAGGGCTACCCTCCATACGGAAGGGAGTTTGTGACGCTCTAAGCATACCACTGCGACCGCTCGCAGATTCAATTCAAATGCTATTCCTGAATTTTTGGTTCCAAACTATTCCTTATATTTCAATCCAATTTCAGTTCCAAATATTCTTTATATTTCCAAACACTTCCATATAGATATGTATGTATATCTTGGCTTGAGAAACTATTTCCCAACATAGAAAATTTATAGCTTGTTCTAAGCAACAATTGACAAGAATAAGAACAAAAACAGACGGTTTTATTACTAAAGACATCTTGAGGTTGACCGCAAAGCTAATATAAACGATACACACGTACAATTTTATCACACATGTATAAATGTATAGCCCTTCCATTAAGAGAAAGGACCCTCGTCCAGCAGCGGATCGATTAATGGGTTGTTAATGATAAAAACAAAAAGGAACATTGTAGTAATTACACTTGAAATTTGTTCTCTTCGTTTCTTTTTCCCGTTTATTATTCTATTATTTTTATTTGTTCTGCTTTAGTGACAATAATTCCACTATATCGTTGTGGAACTAACGAGGCAATTCCCCGTACACGCTCTGCTGGTGTTCAGCCGTTGTAATTGTAAAACTTTGTGATATTGCATTTTATAAACCCGGAAACGCAGTTACGCAGCTGTTATATTTCTGAAACGTGAAGTTATGAACACAACGTACATTTAAGATTAAGATTTTGTATGAAGACTATGATTTTTTTCATATACATTTGGTAGTCTTAGTAACTTTCATTATCGTCTAGTCCTCATAGCGTCTATCATCATCACTATCATTATTCTCATGGATATTATAAAAACTGTGTATTGACAAGAAAAATACTTAAGCATATTTTATATTACTATGCCATAGACATACCTACGTAATATAAGTTATAAATAAATAAATAAATAATAATAAAAAAAATAAAAATAAAAATTTCTTTATTGGCTATTTAACATGGGTGAAAAACAAGTTGCAAGAGCCCCTGCACTAGGCTTCACAAGCCTGTATTGCTGGGTACCCCGCTC
>DWFO01003773.1:0-11961 GCA_018246595.1 Mimoniades nurscia nurscia
GGGATTTCAGGCGTGATGTTACGTTCACGAATTACACTGACAATAAACACAGTATTAAACTGCTATGCACACGATATATTAACAGCGACTACGGTCGTCAAGAACAACTTAAACTCACAACTGGTTGCAAAGTGAAATGTTCAAAAGTGGAAATCTGTTTGACTTACAAATGGATTTTTTCGGTAAAGAAAGACCTTATTTATTACTGTTTCAAATTGTTCCTTGTAAGACTTTATTAGAGTTATAAGACATATTAAAGGTAACATTGAAAGTCTCGTTGGTCCTGTTGGTTGCAAGTGCGACTGCCGATTAGTAGGTTCTGGGTTCAATTCCCGGGTCGGGCACTACTAAATTTTTCTAATTTAAATTTTATAGCAGTGGCTCAGAGTTTGGATTTGTGCCATGGCAATAGGCTCACCACCTATTCCATAGTGGGACGTACATAACTGTAACTGGTGAAACGTGGGAGTGTTCTACATTCCTCTGCCTACCTCTTCGCTACGGTACGTAACATTCCGCCTGTGATCACCGAAGAAGTAGACATAGAAGCGTAGTACACTCGCACGTTATATAAATTACGTTTATATATTATAATTTCTTCGTTTATTTCATCATCATTTTCATCAGCCTATTACAGTCCATAGCTGAACGTAGGCCTCCACTGAAGTTGCCCATAGTCCCCACGCTGGACATACTGGTACATTCTCGCATCGCCTACGCTGCTGCCCATAGGCGGTCAGGGTATTAAGCTGTCTCTAGGCAGACCGTACCATACCGCGATAAGACAGCGCTGGGTTTAGTCGCCTCTTACGAAATCCTATATACTGGCATGGTGTTAGGAAATATATTCTGACTCTACCCCGAAACGGACCTAATATACAATTCTATCGTAATTGTACTACTATTATCAATATATTTGTTCAAAATAATTTTATGTTTTTTCGGCACATGTCGTATTGTGCTTGCTGTGTATTCTACATATGTATATGTTAATACATATATGCATGCAGATATAATATATCTGCTTTGAAGTAACATAAAAAAAATCTTTATCATTTATATTTCATATTCTTTTATCCTCCATTCCTAATGTACTATACATTTTTTGTTATATAATTTGTTTCTAACATTACGTTTCAGTACTCTAGATCTTTGCAGCTACGATTAATTTTTGCAACACAATATCATGCACTCAAAACATTGTACCCTCAAAAGCAATTTCTAAGTTTCCATCCCTCGTATCTATACTCGTATACAGTCACACACAACCCGGGTTTATTCTCTTTCTTTTATTCATTTATAACTACTAGCTGTATATCATTGCACAATAATTCCACTAGAGTTAGCCGGCAACGAAAGCTTTTAACACAATTAAAGCTCCATTGAAATAAACTCTCTAGTTCTCTCTACAATAAACTGTACGACAAAACATTATGTTCATGCTTTTGTAGTTTTTAATCTGCAAAACGTCTAGTAAAACTGAATTTATAATTCAAACCATTTACAATGCGTTTTTGTGATTTTCTATTGTAATTTATTAAAATATTATTATTTCTGCAATTACAATTAATTACTAAGTTACATTTTTAATGTTTTGCATGAAACAAACTGTTCTTTGTTGAGTCTGATATAGAAGTAACAGCTTAGTAGTAGAGGATTCTGCCTCCCACTTCGGCGATATAAGTATGTTTAAATACTGGCGCATATCCTGTTATTTAATAACGCACGTTTTAATAGAAAGTATCTTTGTCTGTATCGGTAAAGAAAAACAAAGTAAAAAAACTGCACATTTTAGTTCTCTGTAATATTCTACAAGGTGGTGAAGTGTTTCAAGATTATGCCTTTGTCTATTTTTGTGTGTGTTGCTAGATTATAACCTTATCCACGCCCATTTTGAGAGAAAGACCATGTTCAACAGTGAACGGTAAAAGGGCTGATGAATAGGATTTAATTTTATTAATTCAATGTCTAACAGGGGATCGTTAAAATAGTTGGTGATGATGATGAGTCTTCTGATTGAGACATCTTTTAATAAGTAGCATCATATATTGAGCTCAGCAGAGGTCTGTACAGCTGTCTCGAACTAGATAGTGTTTTTGGAAAACTGCCATGTCTGTTTAGTGGCATAATTACTTATAAGTATTGTATTTTAAAAGTCTAGGTCCGTTTTCTTATAAACAGTTGATATTATCTCTATAAGATCGTTCAAAGTGATTTAAATTATGATTTCTATTCATTTGTAGTTTTTTTCTTCGTTCGAGAATCTGTTGTAATTTTTAGGCAATAAGTAACTTCTTGCACCATTTCCTTATATGTAGTGACCGTTGGCTGGAGATAACGGTGTGCTCAATAAAGATCTTAACACACTCTTTGATAAAAATAAAAAAGCTATCATATTCCAGGTATAAATTTGTATTAATTTATGAATAAATTTTAAATGTACATAGTATTGTAAAAGTGGCTATATTATTGTATATTTATCATTTCATAAAAAAAATTATATTTAATTTTAGCACATGTAAATTTGATATGAGAATACACCCGGAATAGAGGCAGATATATTCCAAAATTCATCACCGCTCAAAATACGAAAGAAATTTATAAGAAAATGTGAATTGCATGTTATAAATGAGCGGTGGGGGCTAAAATATGCTTATCATTCATTTTTTTATAATTCTTCTGTACATTCATCTGCGTGATCATTTATTACGCTTACAAGAACGACATTTGAACATCGAGGCGACCTCCTACTTACGGGGATATCATATTTTTCTTCTATCAAATGCTTTTGATTAATAATCTTTGCGCGAGCAGATGGCCATATTTTTCTCACCGTAAGTTACAATTCATTCGTATCATGTAATGTGGATATTCCTTCGCGAGTATTAAATCAACATAACATTTTAATGTTTTGAAAGTAAAGAGAGTTGTTTAAGTTAGTATCCGTTTATAATAATATCAGCATAGTTTCGCTGTTTGCATTGTAACTATTATATCATCAAGCTGGCTCCTTCGCGGGAAGGCATTCCATACAATCTCGACGGGATTCTTCTACATACATTTCGTTCTCCATGTAAGTATTTACATATGTATAATATGTATCATAGGTCTATAAGGATAGAGGAGTTTGACATTCGGTGCTCTCTGCCTACCTCGTAAGGAACCTGGCGTGAAGATATGTATGTATGTATCTTAGTATTAAGATTATAAATACCACTATTTAACCGACTTCCAAAAAGGAGGACGTACTCAATTCGTTTGTATTTTTTTATATATTTGTTACTTCGTTTCTTCGAACTGAGTGAACCGATTTCGATGACCGATTACAAAAATAACAATAGTTGTACCTACATTATATTATAGTAATAATTTACTTCGACGAATTATTTTTTTACTTTTTAGTGCATTTTAATTTGTTTCTTTATGAAGTCGGTTTTTTGTTTTGTTAAAATTTTTGTTTATTTTAATATGCCAGAATGTCCATGTTTCTCTTTCTTGTGAGGTTACCACAGCAATGTATAAATTTATCTTGTGATAACAAGTAAGAATACAATTAAAGAAATATTCTTCTAAATGCTAAAATATTAAGCAATTTCCAAAAGTTTTATGATTTTAAGTATATTATTTACATTTGTTACTATATACACACATTATGTGTGGAATTAAGGTAGATATTTCGAAACTGCTTGTTTTAAAAGGTTTTTTGTGAGTTTTTGCAAAGGTAATAAAGTATAATTTTATTGTAATTACGTATAATCACACCAATAACCACCATATTATACCACATTCAAGTCCGTTACGGGGAAGGCAGAGAGCACAGAGCCTCATATACCTACATATATCCTTGCAGTTCTGATGTGATTCCTCAATTAATCAATTGTTCTAACCGTCCGTCCGATTTAATATAAAAAAAAACTCAAAAATCAAGCATAAAGAGAATTGCAGTCAACTTTATTGGCAGCTGCAACCTCAATGTGCTGCATAATAAGTCTGTAATTGCTGAACGTTACGTCCTCCTGAAACAGGAAATTGTGTCATTAACAAGGACTCCGCTTGCGTACAGTCGTTTTGTTTCTCAGCTGAATTTTGACGTAATTACACAGATTTGATAATGTTTACATAAACGTTGTCGTTAAATTGCTTGCCCGCTGTTTGCCTCTTTGGGCCAGTGGTAAGCGCGACTGCGGAGCCGGGGGTTCTGATTGCGTTCCCCACGTCGGGTGAAGTATTACTGGGTTTTCTAAATTAAAAATCACAATGGTGGCTTGGTGTCTGAATGTGCACCCGGTGTATAACAATAGGCTCACTTCTTATTCCATGGGTATTCAAGCGTAACTGGTGAAACGTGGGTGTACTGCACTTTTCTGCCTACCTCTTCGGGGAAATACAGGTTTGATGTGTTAACTAATTTTAAGAATAATGTATCAAAAAAGGCAAGTCTGTAAGTATATAGATTATTGGCACTCTCTGCTCTATTTCTACCGCGTCAGGAAAACATGAAGGTATAAAATATCTAATCTTAATCTTTGTTAACTGCGCAATGTTATATACATTCCTATATCTTGATTATGCTAGCTTTCGGATTTGCCGACAACTTCGAAGCCATTAAATTCCATATCATTCCCTTATTCCCGCACGCGAAACTTATAACCGAAAGGCACATACAAAGTGTCTAAAGGCTTTTTAGATAAAAACGTAAACCATTCCCGATTCGCGAGCGCACAGTAACTGCGATTTATTGTAAAACAATGCAAGATTGCGGGTACCGAGGTCGTAAATCTGTTCTGTTCACAAACATAAATACAGTCACAGTGTATATTAATTTGTCGTGGGCCTTTCCAGAATAATGGCTTTTATCTGAGCAATTAGGCTGTTTTGTCTCGGTCTATTTTACAGCTGTACTTCTATAATAATACTAACATACAGTATGATTGACTAATATGATTAGGTCTCATTGTCTTCTAAAGGAAAGTTCTATTACTCAATGTAAGAATTACACTGACTAGCAGAACTTTATTGTCTATCAAATCCTGTTCCAAGAAAAGTTGCTTTATTGTATTTGTAATAAAACCGAAAACGTGATATCACGCCTGTAATCCTCGAAAAGGTAGGCCGAGGAGTGTAGCACTCAACCACGTTTCATTAGTTACTTTTACTTCCGAGTACGTAATAAAGGGTGAGAGTCTTTTGCCATACACTGGAGACAAAATCCAGACTCCGAGCTACTATTAAGAATTTCAATTTCAACAATCGAATACGCTCGCTTGGAACTCGTAGGCAGTCAGTGTAATTTTAACAAATTGATTATTTTAGTATGTTATTTTTTGGAAGCTCGATTAGTTTTGGATATTAGCCGAAGTCTATTTTTATAAGTTTCCGAAGGTTGTAAGGAAATGGTGTGGGAGATAGAACGATTAATAAATTGTATTCGTTGTAAAAAAGTTATTGAAGCAATGAAATATTAAATGTTTTATTATACAATCATTTTTTATTATACAATAATGGAACAAAAATCAAAAACCTTTACCGATGAAAGTTTGCTGCGGCGACAAAGAAGAGACTTGTAGAGACGTCCCGCGAAATAGACGGCGTACAATGACGTCACTGTGCGTAGGGCTGTCGAACACAATTTATGACTATCGAAGTTCATCTTACAGCAAAATGTATAAAATATAATGTTATTTACATAATGTGAATTGTCGTGTATAATTGAGATAATATTTATTATTTTGTATAATTTATAATCTTATATAATTAACATAAAACTTATTATCTTGTACAGTTTATGTAAGATTTGTAATTTTGTGTAATTTATATAAAATTATACACGTAAACTTTATTATACACGTAGTAGATATCGTATATAAAATTGAGGTGGATGTAGTTAAAAAAAGTCCGCAAACTTAGCATTCGGGGAAAAGACTACCGTACTTAATATTGGAATGATGAAAGTTGGTTGGTTAATAATTGGTATGTCGATTGGTTATTGGTTGGCCAGTTGGTTGGTTGGCTGGCTGATTGGTTCGCTACTCACTACAATAAACGCAACTTGTAGCTTAATTATTTTGTTATTTCTAAGATGTTTGTGCAACTGTGGCAGCCCAGAACGCATTTGCCATCATTCGCGAGCTTTGCTGCACTCTCGGCAATTGTTAGAAAGGTCCATGACGGGTATTATATCCCGCATTGTTGCAATCTACTTGTTGTCTGCGGGTTGTATAATATCTTGATTAACTAAAAAAACGAACGCTACAACTAGATAAAATATTACAATAACCATATATGTATGTAGTTCGCTTATTATTAAGAATTCCAAGCAACTTCTATTTTGTATTTTGTACGGTGAAGTGGATTGAATGAAGTATCTCTAAGCTTATATTATTTATATCCGCAAATTGCGTTTTGATTTTAATACGTGATCATGTATGTTTATGATAATATAGACATGAGGCTGAACTACCGTTCATTTTCTACATATTTTAAGTTAATCAATATACTAAGGTATTTAAAATACGAAGATGTTATGTATTGGCTTATGTACCGACCCCGCCATGACCTCGCTGCGAGCGATGGGAACTCAAGAAGAAGGACCTGTGATAGGTCAATAATTAATAATTCCATGTTCCAGCAGTGGAACGATGGATAAATATAGATAGGTACATACGTGATTTAATTCGTTACATTATGACTTCTCAATCAGCAATCGAATTTTCGACCGCTCGTTCAACGAAGCAGTCAAGGAGTATTTAAATATGAAAATCTAATTTCTTAAATTAATTCATGATTAGCTACACAGACAAGTTCATTATAACATTAAATTAGTGTAATATATTGTAAATAATTGTAAATAATTGTGACTACTATGTTTGCAAACTCAATGTGTCGTCCCCTTGTAATTCATTTCATTCTTATTAACACAAAATTTTATACTCTATCCAATTTTTTTTTAAACGACGTGATGGTGACATAAAAGACTTTGTTTTTTCAAAACCGGGTCGCTGACACCTGAATAAATGAAATATGGTTTTCAATGTCGCCTCGAAAAATTTCGTTTGGGGCTCTTTTCTGAAAAAAAAAAAATTCTGTGGCGTTTCGTTAGTAACTAATATTATTTGCAAGAGTTTTCGATTTCGATGAATTTCGAAATTTCAAAGGTAAAGTTACTATGAATGAAACTTCGGTTTAAAAAAAGTAAAGTAACTTCACGCTTGTAATCCCCGAATAGGTAGGCAGAGGAATGTAGAACATTCCCACGTTTCACCAGTTACTTTTACGTCCCACTATGGAATAGTGTTCGGTTTTATTTTTCGTTATCTGATTCCATTACACAATATTCTCCAGCACGAATCAATCTAGGTACACTTAACTAGGTCTTAATTAACTTTTAATTGCAACGAAATGAATTTTAAGCTTCCCCTCATAAGCTTCCTCCTTGCAAGTGGGAGATTGTAAAAGTCTTTATAGGTTGAATTTTGAACCACTGAGTTTATTCCCTCAACCACATTTCAGGAAAAGTGAAATAAACAACAGTTTTTTGTTATTAAATAACAATTTACCTATTCCCCTTATCAATTTTTCTTTTTATTCACCTTATAGGGTTTCCAAGTGTAAATGTTAGTAGGTCACAACTTTAATTATTTTAAACGCCTTTCAGAGGAATTCTTCACAACTTTGTATTCCTAATATTACATTCCTAATATTACACCAATATTACACATTTCCTAATATTACACCTTTTGTGTCTATATGTTAGTATGTTACATTCAAACTATTGCAACTTGGTATTCTTCTATTTATACTTAACGTGCATGTAAGATAATCATGTCGTCTCAGCCGTGCGAGTGTGAATTGAAGTCTTAAGCATTGAAGAAAAAAAGTATGATCTTAAAATTATTTTTTTATTAGTTTTTATGAATTTATTAGCAAATTGTATTTCTTCACAAATTCTATATAACAAGATATACATAACTATATAATTTCGTAGAGTTGCAAGTACACAATTCCGCTAAGAATTTTCAGCGAATGCAAACATTAACAAACAAACTTCTTAATGAATTTACTTATTACTTGACTAGAATGTTAAAGTTGTAGTATAAAAATGTAATTTATCAAAATTTTACAGTACAATAATTTTGTAAGTTGGTAACACAAACGAACTGCCTAATTCTTATAATAAATTTGGAGTTTTAATTTAATATTCGTAGCGAAATGAGGTACTCCAATTACCTGCCATGGGTGTGTTTGATACTAATTTATGTTCACGCTTTATGTTTTGTAGAATTGGTATCGCTCACCCCACGCACTTGTCTGTTTTAATTTGTGCTTTACAAGGAACGGCCGAAATCTTCATATCTAAAACAAAATGATGAGAATTCTGTTTCAAAACAAAAGTAACAAACAATTTATGCAAATTTATTTGTTTGGTAAATTAATAAAAACCCATTATCGTTATTAAATACTTATATATGTATATTATGTATATGGCGCAGACAATGTCTTATCCGCAACTACACTTTGATTGAATTTCAAAACGCGTAAACAATTTTCTCAATATCGTACAAAGGGGTTCTGGATTGATAATAAATCGATTTGGGATACACTCGCATCGTTCGAAATGCTATCACAAAAAGAAACTTAAGTTATTCACTTGAATTAAAACTTTAGTTAATTGTAAACCGTAACATCACGTCTGTAATCCCCGGTGAGGTAGGCAGAGGAGTGTAGTACACGCCCACGTGTCACCAGTTACATTCACGTCCCACACACAGACGATGTAATATAATACATTCTAAAGCGCTTGAATGAACACATTATATTTTAATGTACAATACGAGAACTATATTCATCTCCGCTCCATTTAACTGTGTCTGCTACAGTCACGTTAACAAACATGTAGGTTAATCGTGAATAGAATCTAGAACACTGGTGTAATAACAGCAACATTTTAATGTCACTGAAACGTTACCTCAGTGCGTGAGTTAAGACGGAGCTGTAACATATATTATAGCAAGGGATATTAGGATATTATTACATTATATTCGCTACAGTGATGCTCGAGTGCATACGAAGCTATAATATATATCTCGTCGACAAAATATATAAGCAGATTAGGAAAATATACTTTTCTCGGAATAGTAACGTAACATCACGCCTATACTGCTCGAAGAGGCAGGCAGAGGAGTGTAGTGCCTTCCTACGTTTCACCAGTTGCGTTTAAATCCGATCATGGAATATGTGGTGAACTTATTGCCACCCACCGAGCACAAATCCGGAGACCGAGCCTCCGCTTTTTAACTAGACATTCTAGTCAGAAAACTCTAACGGTACCCATCATGGTATATGAAACCAGAACATATCAATTGGCAGCCGCGCTTGCAACCACTTGAACAAAGCCGCAGTCTCTGTATAGTAGAATATATTATTATTATTAGCGGATTATTATTTTATTATTATGGATTATTATATTATTTAGCGGATATAGACCGCTAGATTTACTTTATAGTATTCCTACCGTCTGTAATGGTTTGCTATAATATATGTATATTATAGAATAGCATAATTATAATAACAATAATACAGTACCGTCTACGACGACTATAATACGATACAAACTCAGCGAATATACGAGATACAAGGGAAATCAGCGATAGTAAAATTAGCGCCGACTACAATTGTACATTTCGGCACGCAGCGCGAACAAGCGCTATGAGGTATAAGGGCGCGTGTAATATGATGCAAATTGAAACAGAACTAACTTCCACGAACATTATCATGACAAACGCGAAGCGATTCGCGTATGGGTGTGGCGGGATTACTTATTTGCATAATTTGTGTTAATATATGACCAAGTTAATTGACACTGATACGTCGGATTGCAGTCCCATCCGGTTTCCTGATTTTGTATAATATATTGTATTCATACTCCTTCAATTGAATATTTCATTTCTATGTACATAAGTATTGCATATTATAAGCGTAATGACGATGATAACACGTTCGTACAATACTTTGGGGTGTATGAAAAGAGCCTCCCCGAACGGCGAGTATGTTTGATTAAGTACGAACATACAGCATCCTGGATATTGGGTTTAATCCTTTCACCACGATAGCTGATTATTCACGATTAGGTATCGAATCGATGAAGAAGAAGAACACGAGACTTTTCGGGCAAGTTCCTACCGATTCAGCGAGGACAGGACAGTGCAGCACAGGACAGGACAGGGGAGGGCAGGGTAGAAAGGCAGGGCAAAGAGTTGTATTGGGAGTACTGTAATCTGCAGTATGCTGTCTAAAACATTAAGTGCAGATAAAATAAACTGACTGCGCTTACAAACTATACTAAGGACCTCCAACAAGGGTGGATGAATTTAACGAAGTGACAATAATTGGGATCGACCGTGCACGCGGTCATCGAAGCATGACAACATTCTTAAGACTTTTTTATTCATGGTCATTCGTCCGAAGCACGCGAAGTTTACGGGCACAATACTAAATTACGCGAACACCTACCACTATAAGGCGATATAATTATATTGTTGTATATCCGAACAAGTTGTAAGGCAAGAGTGTACTTGCATGGAGTTTGTTCATTAGCAGCCTCGAATAAGTCGATGAGTTTTGCAAACTTAATTTTACTGCCAAGCCGGGAATTAGCGTAAAGAGTTTCCATTTAAAAATGCCTTATACTTTAAGCTGGAGAGAAAACTGCACGTTGGTTGTATAATGTGAAATATACTGGCTTGTCGAAAATTCTAGAAGTTGTTTTTATTATCCTAGAGTCAGTGTAGTTTCACCTGCATACTATAGACAAATAGCTTCACATTACCAAGATGGTTTCTTACTAAAAACATTTTGTGATTGATATAATTTGTGATGTAGTCAGGAGGTTATGGTATATGGTTGCTTTGGTAGAACAGGTACTACTCCTTCAGTCCACATAATTAGAAAACTGTTAACTACCATAGAATGAGATGGTTACTAAATTAAAGTTTCTGCTAACTGGATTATTGTACACTAAAAATCTTATTATCAGTTAATATTATCTAATACTTAATTTTAATAACAGAATTTACTGATGGGATCTACTAACAGTAGCTGGTATTAAAAGACCTCATTATACTCTTCTGCTCAGCAACGTTGGCATTTTTAATGTGATAACAATGGAATTACTAAGATAAAGTTTATCCGTGTCGGTATATCCATAAATCTACTCCGCTTGCATTATTGCACTTCAGTTTAATCCCACTGGACTCGAAAGTTCGTAATACCACACTTCTCTCAAAACTCCGTAAAAGCCTTGCGGGGCACCCTTTAATCGAATTTGGGAGAAACTTCTTTGCAACTTTTAAAATACGAGTCTGTTAAACTTCGTTGATGTAGCTCGTGTATAGTATAGATGTATCTGTTCAAAATTTTATAGTTGTCACCTTAATTCCGTGGTTAATGTTCAATCTGAAACGATTGTGTATGTAATTTAGGATTTAGGCACTAAAAACAGCGGAGTTATAAGTCCAGAGTCGAAATCTAATTTTAATAATTTGAGTGACTTTAATAATAATGTGAATGCATCGTTGGTCGAGTGATTACGAGCGCGACTTCAGATCGAGAGATCCTGGGCTTTCGTCCCGGGTCGAGCGCTTTTGGATTATTCTAACTTAGATTGTCTAGTAGCAGCTGGAATTCTGGTTTTGTGCCTGGTGATTGGCAGTATGCTCACCACCTACTTTAAGATGTAACGTAAAAGTAACCGATGAAACGGAACGTAACTGGAATACGAATATACTACAGTGCTTTTCTTACCACTTCGAAGATTAAAGGCATGATGATACGTTTACTGACACAAACAGTCATAACAAAAAAGTCATATTTTTTTTTAAATAAAGTAATCTATCTATCTATCGACCCTTTTATCGTTCCACTGCTGGAACATGGGTCTCCTCTCAGAACGAGAGGGGCAAGGCC
>DWFO01003774.1:0-11957 GCA_018246595.1 Mimoniades nurscia nurscia
ATTCTGCTTCTTATCAAATAGATGTGATTAAAATAGTATTTACAGTTATAAAAACAGCCAGTCTCACAAACGCATAATTAAAAATGAATACTCCTCTGCGCATATCCCGACCAGATCATTTTTGTGGCTTATTGTGTTTTATTTTACATAACAGGGAATAGGTACTTAATGAGCGATAGGAAGTTGGGATAGGTCCTGCTTAACATAATTGTTTCACTTTGTTAACAATATGGGCCAGTGAGGAAGTAAAAATTGGTTCCAGTTAAGATGTGTATCGGATATTGTACACAATATCCAACAAATGGGGTTCAAGCTATGAATAGAAGGTGTGAGTGGATGAGAATAGCCTGATAATTGCATATAACCAGTGGTTTTACGAAAACAAACAGGCTGTTAATAAAACAGCGATTGCTATTATATGTACATGTATAATAAATATTGAATAAAAATAAACAAATGCTGCAGATTTTTTTCCTTTAGTTTACTTTTTATCAATGGTTGTGAAAATTAGAGTTTATGTCATTTAATATTTAATTGTATGTACTAAGTGCTCTTGTGTATCTTAGATTAAACCAAAAGTTATTTGAATTTGACTACAGAAGACTACTAGTTATAGGAGTTGATACGTCTTCTGAAAATCATATAACGTAACTGGCCGATTTCTATTGAGGTATGTATGTAAGTAATATTGAAAAAAAAAAACCATTTTTATCTCAATATTGCAGTCAATCTGCAAGATGATCTAGATAGGACGTAAAGTGTAAACTGGATGAGGATACCCTAAGAATGGGCTTAGTAACGGCCCTTGAGGGATGCTCATATTCAATTAATAATACTTCGATATTAAATTGCATTTATAGTAAAAAATTTACTCTATATTACATTCCATTGTAGCGACAGATACTCAAAATCATTTAAATAACACCTCATTGGTACTTCATAATAGAAAGACAGACTCTGAACTGTAACATTTGATGCAACCGTAGTCCGTGTTAAAGAGTCACATCTATCATCGACAAAACAAATTTGGATATCTCGATTTATCAACGAACAAAACGATCAACGCACCCACACAAACACACACATACATGCACGCCATATTAATTATAATTAAAATCTACTAAACTATTAGCATATAAATCACGAATTACAACGGAACAAGATCTGTCATCTCGGGAACAAGTCAGGTAAGACATATTGTAAGCGAGAAGAGAGAAACGAGTTAAAATAATATTTTAACTGTCTAACTGACTAATTGAAATGTTACCAATTCTGTTGATATTGGACGTATGATCGGAAAAACGCTCAACATTAATAAATCCTAGAACATTTCGTATTTTAACGACGTAGAAGCATATACAATTTAAATTGAAATTAACATTCAGGTAAAATCTGAAAATGTTCCATTTGTATTTAAAATATGTCGTGACCATTCGCCTCCGGTGTAACAAGTCAACTATGATGACGGATTGAATTAATAAAGTAACTAAAAAGGCCCCATTATATTGCGGTATTGAGATGATGTGGATATTGTGACTCTCAATTCAAATATTAACACTTATGGTTTGTATAGAGTTGTTTCAATATACACTAAATTATCAGATGCTTTTTCAGATGATTATAGTGACTTTGGCTGCGAAGCCAGAGGTCATGGGTTTGATTCCAAGGTGGAACAAATGGTTGGGCGATCAGCAGAAGGTTATTTTCGTAATATTTATTTATATCGTTTATCAACTTTCTGTATTCCGAAATACAGCCTGCCAAGTATAGAATAAGATGACCGGGCCCAGAGATGTCCCTGATTATATCCCTGATAATATGTTTATATTAGTACGTAAGTATTTTTCTAGCATATACACTGGGGAGCTACATTGAGTGAAGAGTTTAGGTACTGGCACTTCAATGACAATTTTTATTCTAGTCAAAAAAAAAACACGTTTTAAAAAATATTGAAAAGTCTATGAGTAATATATAAAACACATACATATTTGGATATGACGGGGTTTTGTGTGTAACTCAAAAAATTATGCTTCACATATTGAATATTATAATTTTTATAAATGTCATCATCATCAACAGCAGCCCGTCCAAGTCCGGTACTGGATGTAGGCCATGTATATATGCATGTGAATTACCTTAACGCAACATCACGCCTCTAACTCCCGAAGAGGTAGAGAGAGGGCTGCGGTACACTCCCACGTATCACCAGTTACGTTTACGTCCCGCTATGGAATAGGAGCCTATTGCCACATACCGGGCATATATCATAGACTTTGAATATTTATTAGAAAATCTAAATTAGAAAAATTGAAAAGTGCCCGACCGGGGATTTGAACCCAGGACCTCGCTGGCAGTCGCGCTTACGACCAACAAAATAAGAGCTGTGGATCTTGAAATTAAAATAAAATAAAATAAAATAAAAAGAAAATAAAAAAAACACGACCAACGAGACCATACTACCTTCTTAAGTTTTATTTGTTACTTGTACGTATACTATGCAAAGAGAGTTATAAGAAAACAGTTAGAGGATTAGGCGCGGTGACAGAATCAGTTTCCGCCACAAAAGCCAAGCCTACGACCATTGATTTATGATTTCCATGCGAATAAAGACCGGATTGCTTTGCATTCTATAGCACTAAAGCCTTCTTTAGTGTAACAGAAATCTTTATTTCGACGCAGCCTGCTTAGTCATCTCATCAGAAATGTTGTGTAAAGCATACATCATGTTCTAGAAGCTAAGTTTGTTAGTTGTAAGTGATGTCAAAACGTTACGCTGTTGATGTAACAGGGTATAAGGTAATAAGGATTTTATTAAATATACAAGTCTTAAGTAACAAATATAAATGATAAAAATAAATAATTCGACATATTGTTTCTTTTAAAAAAAAATTGTGCTTTGTGGTAATAGATGTACCTACATACATACGATTATTTTAGGAAGTTCCGTTGAAAATATTCAGTCGAAAATTACCTACAAATATACATATAATTTTATTGACATAATCTTGTCAACAATACACAAGTATCATTGGATTGAGTATACACATCCAGTAAATACCGATATTTACTCATCTTAATCTATTACTGAAAATTGTTCGAACTGTATTACAAGTAGTTTCTTTTACATTCTCTTAAAAAATCTTGAACTAATCAACTCTTACAAAGCATTGCAGTGAGTTGCAAAATTTCGATTATTATAATTATTGACAGTTTGTAAATAAATGTTCAAAAGCTAAACAAGAAAAGACGTTAAGTCAAAAAGGAACATTCATCGCGATGTAAATTCAATTCCGTGAGCTGATCCTGTGAAATTAGATACACAAAAATCATTCCGTCTGTATTAATGCAACGCATACATTAGCGGGCGCATTGTTGAGACCACAATGGCTTACTGAATCAAAGCGTATAGTAAGTTTAAAAATATCACCAGCACTACATAGATGATGTATACCCCCGGGCACCAGGGCTGCGGGCAGTGGAACCACAATATTTCCTTTATAGTAATTTAGTCGCATATATTTGAAATTTATGTACTTATATTAATTTAATACGAGAGTAATAAAGCACGTTAGGAATGTAAGAATACAGATATTGTTACAGGCATGACGTCACAGTCTATCCCATAAGGACTTAGCGTAATGGTATAATAACAATATTCCAAAGGCGTAGTTGAAATGAAATAACAAACACAGCAGATGAAATAAATTATTAATCATACGATATAATATCAGACGATACTTTATTTGCAACACATTATAGAATTATTAATATTAAATCCCCTTTACTAAAGTAATTCTAATATACTAATGCATAGGACGAGATATTGGAAACATCATACAAGTTCGGTAAGTACTCGTAGTTAGGAACCGGTAGGTAGGACTTCCGCCATGAGATTGGGGCAATACCAATTATTTATATTATTGGTATTATCACGCTTAGTCCCATACGGGGTAGATATGCAGCGCTAAGTTCCAATTACCTCTAAAATTGCAAACCTAACGTACTTCTTCTACGTTTATCAATGTAACTCCGTAACAGTGGAACGATAGACAGAATACCACAAAGTCACATAAAAATATTTGTACATTATTACTGTTAAGACGGACTTTAAAATCCTATAGTTACGGTAAAGCTTCGACGAAGTAACCCACATCTTATTTGTTATATAACATATCACATTTATTCAGAATAAAATAAAGAAAATATAATACTAGTACGTGAACACTTGCTACATTTATCACAAGACTAAAATAAAAGTCTCCAGCTGCCTCGTAACAACAAAAAATACGTCGGTCTCATTCACGGCAGCTTCTTTCTACGAAACAATGAATAATAGGACAAAGGAAGTGTTTCGAGGTAGTTATCTCTAAAAGCTCGTCAAATACTTTTAAAACATAACCATTGTAAGAGGCTTTTTATAGTTTTTTTTTTCAACCATATTGAACTTTAAAGTAATGGCAATAGAGGGTTTAATGGATTGCTAGTCAGCAAATGTTAAATTACAAAGCTCAGGGCCCAGAAGACAACGACCATTGGAAGCGTAATGTTATTACTCGAAGCAAATATTATTTCTCTTTAAAAGAACTTTCACAGCCGTAATCCATTTACGCCAACCGCAGACGATAAGGTAATTTTAATAGCGATATATCCACCAATATTCATATTCATTTATTTGCGCCTCGTACATCAATTACAGTATGCAGATCGATGCTTTATATGGACGTATATTTACATATTGTGTTGCGTGATCATCTCACGTACTGAAAAATGCGCGCTCTGCGCGTCATGAATTATTTTCGCTGGGCAAATAGTATATAAGAATAATAAAAATAATTTTCCCACTGTCAAATCGAGTTACATAAATTTCATCAAGCTTCAACCTCAATGTAACCCCGACAGTAAAATATGTCAGTTAATGTAATTTGCAGGCTCCGTAGCAGGAAATATGAAAAATTACCTACATTACCTTAATACTGTAATGCACTCAACACGGTGTAAGCGCTTCGTCCGATGGAAATTGTCTAGTCTCTCCGGGACGCTCGGAACACTCAGCGGAAAAATTTAAATCTCTATTTTTACCCCTTCTGTTCTTCTGTTCTACCCGTTCTGTTAGTGACTTATTCAGAATTCATCCTTTGACTGATTAATTATTAACATTTCTTTATATTCTTTCTGGTGATTAATTTATTTATGTAATCCTATTGTACAAAATCTATCATGAAGAATAAAATTATGTATGTATTCTTAGTTAAATAACGAATTTGGGAACATTGCCAGACAGAATATTCAAAATAGTTTTATGTGTCTTAATATCTTTAAAACAAACACTCTACGTGTTTGATCACAAATTGTAAAGTTATTTGCAAATTTTTTTTGGTTAATTTCCATCTACAAACTTTAATGTACCCACCTATATGTTAACAAATGAAACATCCAACTACACGTGTAAGCTGCATAAACTTGGCGTCGTGCCGGCGTTTCCTTCCGGTATATCATTCACCTCTGACTGAGCGCGCTGGAATAGACTGACAGAGATAAAGTACGAAATTACTATCAATCAAGGTAAGAGCACAACATGATTATTCATTTGAATTTCTTCATCAAAATAACCCAGGTCACATCAACAAGAGTAAACAAAAGACGAAAAATGACCAATTATTTTTTGTTGATTACAATACAAGTAGTTTTCGTGGATTACACTTCGTAAATCTGTAAATTCTATCACTTCCTTATCTTATAACTTTGTAGTTATGAATTATCGGTATTTAGTTTAAGTATACCAAGTGTGATCCGACTGCTTGTGTGTCTTTCTTTATGAGTTTTGATGAGGTCGTAGCGGCGGCGGCCGCTCAAATCGGTGGGAGCCCATGAACGGCAGAACATTTAATAGTAAAATATTTAACTACTTAAAACAAAAACATTACCACAACTGGTCTCTCTTAATTTGTTCGTTAGCAATATACTCCCAAATTCATGGCACATGATGTAGATGAGAGCTTTGTTAGTATTATTACTGCGTTATTATAATTATGTGTTATTGTAGAGCTACAGCGAATTTCCAGGATAAATAGAAGATTTAAAATATAATGAACCATAGCATTATGATATAGAACTATGAATTGGAAATATAAATGGGATATATTAGAGGGAAATACAGATTACTATGCATTTTTTGGTCAATTAGGATATATACACATATGTACCTACTTACATACGTATGTTGTTGTCTTTTATATGGAACAAGAATATAAACTGCATTATTAGGTGAAACGCACGTACCGTCGATTTTTTTATAAATTTAAAATAAAGCATGCCTCGATGGTCGACAGATTGATCGACAAGGGCGACTACTGATTGGGAACTCCCGGGTTCGATTCCCGGGTGGTGTACTATTGGTTTTGTCAGAATTTCGATTTGAGTCCAGTATGTGACAGAAGCCTCAACATCTTACCCCACGCATGTTGCAATAAGCCTTTAATAACAAAAACACTAGGTACTCAGGTGCGATTTTTTCATTACATTTCATTTTGTTGTGTATTTTGATAATGTGATACCAAGTTGCTCTGATGATAACATCATGACACATTCACTAACGGTTATGTTAACATCCCACTATGAAAAAGGGTGTGAGCCTATTGTCAAAATAACGTTATTTTAAATTCCATTGTTAATAACGCAGTTATTTAATTCTTCATTTGAATAAATTCCTTCGTCGTAGTGCTCAATAAATGTACTCAGTAAATTTCAAAGGAACTTTTTATTTTTCGTTAGTGAGCTAACATTGCTTACTGCGTTTGAACTTTTCACGAACTCTAGTTTTAATGTTTTACCGTACTTTATTTGTTATATTTTATTTTTATAAGGGTAAATATTAAATTAATATGAGCTACATACCTTTTGCATGACGTCCAACTTGTGTAATATTTCAAATTAATTTTATTATACGGTGGACTTTTTTATGTGACCACTAAATCTAAGAAAACCACAGCAGCATAAATGCATATACTTTAAATCATTTATAAATACTGCTCAACCCCGTGTCACAACACCTGAAAACTGTAAAAGTTAGAATATCCCATGTCTCAAAACAGCAAGAAAAGCCAAATATTTTTATACTTCCAAAATTATATTTCCCGCATAGAAACTACTTATTGTATTTTGGTTCTAAAACCGCTACTCAGAACGACATGGCAACGAGAGAAAATGCATTTTTGTTTCTTCAGTCCTTAGAAAACATCGTGATCTTGATATATTGTGCACAGTTACTTAAATAGTCCAATTGTATTTCCTTCAGAATAAACCCTCCGTAATTCTCACTTAAACACAGAGAACCGTAAAGAAGCATAGAGTTGAAGCAAAAACTAACGGTTCAATTCGCGAATATATCTTCTCGATTAATGAGAGGAGGATTTCATTCCGCTGTACTTTATTACCGGCGAGTAACGTTAAATTTGTCAGCGACTGTCGATAAGCGGAAGTAGAGCTTGGCTTTATTTCCATTGATCTTCATTTGTTTTAAGCCGGATAGACGCGGAGGGTTTTTCAAGAGTAGACTTACATGAACTTCTCCTGACAGTGTAACATACTAATTAACAGAGCTGTTTTTTGTTGGTGTGACCTTGTGTATGACTAAGATCGTTATTAATATTTGAGATTTATGGAACCGGTTTAACGTATAGTACAGCTAGAGGTAGGATGGTCGTACATGGAATGCTTTTTCTAAATCAAGTCCCATAAATGTTACATATGAAATGTGAGATTGTGTAAATGTTTTTTTAATAAATAGTAGTAATAAATTATTCAGAAACAGTCACAAGTGGCTGTTGTCGCAAAGTGTAGAAGAAGTCGATTGTACAACTATGTTACGCTATATGAGAATTTTCTTTTTAAATGCTTCCTGAAGAAAATAGACAAAAGATGCTAGAAGGAATCTTGATAATGATTGAGATGATAAAGACTTTTTCGGGAAGAAATTCTTATCAAGTATCAAATGTCGATTTTTATTCCAAGCTCAATATTTCCTCGACCGATTTTTCACAAGAACACTTCCAAACAAAGTTATAGTTAAGAGATAACCAGTTATCAACTTTCTACTGCGTCAACCGTCCCCATAATACAATTTTTTTTTACAAAAGTGATATCTGCCTGAAAGAACTTCAGAAATTCTGCCATTTCCTCATTTTGAGGAAATTGTATATTATTCGTAATTATTATTTTATTGAAGTAACAAATAGTTTTATTCGTTTTTTTTTTTCACCGAAGTCAATCACCAATTAAGTACATCAATACTACCGAAGCATGAGGTAAAAAGAGTTGCAAATATAGTAATTTATAGAAATATTTGAACTACCCTCACACTAGATAATTATGTAGCACACGAAAATGACATTAGGCAAAAATATTTTCATTATTCAATAAATATTAAATAGACATTTGGAAATAGAACAGACCTGCAATAACTAACATACGAGTAGCTCGAGCTGAAAATACTCTCATGCAAGCTCCATATGCAATCTGAAGTCATTAGTTACATGTAGTGGCGTGAAACTGATTCACCGACTTGACTAATAGTTGCACTTCAAAACGCTTAGTCACGTCAACGGCATGGCAAATCATTTGCTCCTTAACACTCTATAGGTGCAGTTTAACGAAGTATTTTACATAATCCTCTCTTTCTTTCTGACTCTTTTTTTGACGTACAAACTTCTTTACATTGTAACGTTATGACAGAAACTCAGTTACTTTCGAAAAACATTGCATTGCACACACCTATAAATCTCACCTTTTCTTTGCCGTGCAATATATCCTCGTGAGATTTCATAACAGTATGATGGAATGTGACGAATGAGCGGGTGCAGAGAAATACCTTCAATATATTATTTCATAGAAAAACTTGGTGCAGACGCGTTTCCTAACTGTCGGAACTGGTGACAGCAGATAGTACTGATGAAACACACGGAAATAGAAAGATTGCTCATTGAAATAATATTATTCAGACATGAATTATATTTTAAACTATGACCATACTTTTTGAAAATATTTTATCATTATACATATAATTATCAAACATTTTTTCTTTCGAAACTACACATGGTGGATTATATATCTTAAAAAAACATCTTACTTTCTGTTTATAATGATTGACTGAAATTTTATTATGTTAATGCATTTATGTAAATAGGTACATGAGATTTATTTGTGGGTTGTACTTTTAACAATATGCTGACAAGTTTCAAGATCTTGGACTCGCGATCGTTTAGTGTTACTTTAGTAAATCAGTCAAGACATTGTTTATTTTTTCTGGATAGATTTGAACATCTTACAATCGTTCTTTAAACACTGATATACACACACAAATATAACCGCCGGGAGTAGTGGGTTCGATTCCCATCCAAAATAAACATTTGTGTGACGAGCATAAGGTGTAAAAATTAAAAAAATATATCTATTTAAACGTATATTTGTATGTATATACATACGTAGTCTATCAGCCGTCTGGTTACCATACCACAAGCTCTCTGGATGCTTTGAGATTGGATGGCCTTATGTGGAGATGTCCCAAGATATTGGATTATTGTTCTAAACACGCTTATACAAGTTCTCATTTCCGTTAAACAAACTCAAGGTACCACGCTTTTATATTTTCAAATCATCTTCCACAAATATTAAGCGCACGATCCTTCGAAATTAAGTGATTCCGCCGACCTCGTGCAAACAAAAATATTCTTGCTATTTTTATTTTTAATACGCACCCTCGGTGGCCGCGGTGACCCCTTATTAAGGGGCCGCTTTATACGACGATGCTAATGTAATGCGATGTTGCAGGAGATATGACGATAATGTCCCCCCGTAAGCAATGTCAATGAAGCGGATGTTTTCTATGGTAAATTCAATTATCCGTCAACATTTTTGTAATCTAAAATGTAACTTTAAATGAAACGGTTGGTATCTTAACATAACTCCATATTAACGTTCCTAAACATACATATGTATCAATTATTTCCGTTATAATATTTTAATTGAACATGGCAACATTTTTTTTTAAATTGATACTTAATTTATATACTGACATGCATAGGTCTATGTATCTATGGTAGCTGTGTCATGTGTACATATAAATATAGATGATTTTAGCATCTTGGTGATGACCAATGGGTAATGACCCACAATCAGCATTGAACGGATATTGCATGTACGGAAGCGTCTATGTTGCGTCTGTTAATTGGTCAACGACTAATTAGCCGTTGCTATGTCTACTGTAATTAAGTTGGTTTGCCGTATTAATGGAATCATGGAATATTCTATTCGTAATACATCGTAATATATCTCCTAGTTCGGCATTCAACGAAAGCAATCTGAGTGTAATCGTAATTATTATAATATAATATTTATAACATATTACAAACGTTTCGTTACTTACAAATTATTTTATTGATCGTACACATTATATATAAGTACAATAAAGAAAATTATTTTTTGCTGACAAATAAAACGCAATATAAACGATAATTATGTTGTAACTCGGTTTAAACTGAACTATGATACATATCTACATAGGCCAGGGCCCTTGCGGGGTGGGCAGAGATGAACTATCATAATATAACTTTACCAAACTCTACATTTGTTAATGTAGAAACTTGAAGGGTAAAGTGCTGTAAGCCCCAACGCGGTCGCTGTTAACGAATTAACAGTAATATTATCATAGCATATATCATACTGTATCATATTATAATATTTATGCTTTACGAGTAACAGTTTTTATCACCCTTGCCACATCTCCACATACGGTCATCTCATACCCTAGAAGGTAGAGCGTATGTTATAGGAAATAAGCGGTCAATAAATTAAATAAATATGTATAAAATCATGACATCACACCTCTTATCCCCGTACAGGTAGACAGAGGAGTGTGATAAACCTCCACGTTTCTCCAATAGGCATAGAACCTACCCACGATAGGAACTGGCGCGATGTAATAAAAATGAAAACTGAAAATGTTTGATTGTTCAGTTGATTTTGAAAGTAAATAAAATTCTATATTTATTTACTGATCTGACATCCCTCATATAATTCAACTTTATTTATATATAGTATATTCAAGTCCCTCTGCAATCGAAGTCACTTATTTGTGTATTTCACGAATTACGACTCCAAACTAGAAAGGGAGAAATTTAAATTTCGAACGCAACTCACCTGTCAGTGTACTACAGTTTGAGACAGCGAGAGTCGAGCTAAAGTTCCAGCTGTAGCCTGTGTGTACTGAAGCGCTGGAATCAACGGGTCGCAACCAATATAACGTAGCTCAAAGTCGTCCACTGGGCTGCATAACAAAGCGCATCTAATTTGCGTTCTGAAGCCAATTAGTCCTTAATAAATGTTCGGTGTTCGCGTCGACTACAAATTAGAACTGCACCGGCCACCTAATTGGATCTTGGTACATGAGAAACTTGATCATTGTAACTGTGACAGCAAACAATAGCAGAAAAATCCAAAATATTCGCGTTGTACTTGAATTGTCTAATTAATTCACTAGTTTACATGGTTTTTATACCCCAGCTGAAAGTTGTCATTTTATTATTCATTTGACTACTCAAATAATTCTACAATTATCCAAAAAAATAATAAAAAAAAACTGTCACGTCTGGTTTAGAGAATATTTATTTACTTAATAAGAATACATAACTTTGGCATTAATACAGGAAAAAATTAAAAATGACAAATTTTTGCCTTCTTTTTATAATCATTTGAATCAGTTTCTTTTATAATGGACCAACAGTAATCCCCTAACATGTTTTCATCCCAGAATCCTTGATGTCGTTCCTCAAAAACCTTAAGTCCTTTAGACTTAGACTATGTTTCGAAGATTATGAATAAGCGCCACTCTGTTTTATCATAGTTTTGATTCATTGCTTCAAAAAGTCCCGGAATATTTGTACAATAACAATATTCACCTTCTC
>DWFO01003775.1:0-11957 GCA_018246595.1 Mimoniades nurscia nurscia
GGAGCGCGAGGCGGGCGGCGGCGCGGGCGGCGGCGCGGGCGGCGGCGCGGGCGGCGGCGCGCGCGGCGCCGAGCGCCACGTGCGCGAGGTGATCTTCGCGCTGCCGGCGCTGCAGCTGCACATGCGCGCGCGCCACCTGCAGGCCGCGCGCGCGCCCACCGACCGCGGTACGCCGCGCTGGCCGATCGCTGCTGAGCGGCTCACGGCGTCACCTCAAATCTTTACATTTTCTTGTAGACGAAAAGCCAGTGGTGGAGTGCAGCTTTATCACCGAATTCGAAGACCACATATTCGTGTCGGTGGACGCCGAGGCGTTCCTGTTTCTGCACGACCTGATCTCGTCCTATATCAAGGAGAAGGATCGCGTCGTAAGTGTATTTGATACGTGAAGGGTGGCTTCTTTCATATTATAAAATGGTAATCGATTATTTTTTCGGATAGAGCATCCTGCATTCTATCCGGCGTAGTAAGTTGTTATCATAAAAAATGGGGTCTCACATCGGTCGATCCATTAGTGTTTTAATATAAATTACAAAATGCACATACGCAGTACAAAATATGTTGTACATTCCTCTGCCTACCTCTTCGGGGATTACAGGCGTGAAGTTACTTTTAAATATGTTGTATACAATGACTCGTTCGGAAAATGAAAAGACGGACGTGAAACAGTTTGTGGGTGCACAGCAGTCGGGCGGCGCGCGCGCGGGCGGCGACGCGGCGCCGGCGCAGGACTTCCGCCAGTACCGCTGCCTCACGTGGCACCTGGAGCCCACCGTGCGGTACGCGCCGCCGCTATTCATGTGTATTTTACTAACATTATATGTGATCTCATTTTGAACGTTATTATTAAACAACATTCAAATTTACATCTGAGTGGGCGACATGAGTTATTTCAGAAATCCATTACATTAGTAAAATGGTTTCAAATTTAGCATATTTGAGTACGACTTAAAACTGCGTCGTCGCTAAGGATGAGACTACGCGGGCGCTCGTTAGGGCGGGCCCGCGGCGGGCGATGACGCGGCGCGCTGTGCAGGTTGCTGTCGTGGGCGGGCAAGTCCATCGAGCCGTACGGCGTGGACTACATCCTGCAGAAGCTGGGCTTCTCGCACGCGCGCACCACCATCCCCAAGTGGCTGCAGCGCGGCGCGCTCGACCCCATGGACAAGCTGCTGGCGCTGCTGCTGCTGCGCCTGCTGGGCGCCGCGCCGCACGCGCCGCCCTAGCGCCCCCCGCGCCGCACTACCGGAACCCAAGTCTGTCTATAATTAGCAATTTATTTGTATTCTCTGGCTATGTATCTACGTCATACTTCATTATTGTCAATCATTACATTCTTCAGTATTGTATTAAGGCACTATTTCGATATGCTTGTAATTAGGTGAAAATGAGTTGTGCACATGCAATGTCATTGGCCGGTAATAATTTATTAGTACAATATTAATGGCAAAAGCTAACGCCAGAATTCAAGTGAACGGTTCGGAGTGAAATAACATGTAATGTGGTCCTCACCAATTCACATTGAGTCCGAGACAAGTGTCGCCCGCGGAGGCGCGCGGCGGGCGCGCGGCGGGCGCGCGGCGGGCGCGCGGCGGGCGCGCGGCGGGCTGACGGCTGCGGTGCTAGTTTCATACTTTTATAAAAAAGTCGTTTCCGCATCGAAATGAAAATAATTTCCCTACATTTTGTCCAATTTTGTTATATTTCTATTCATTTGTCTTCGCCTTATTTTCAATTGTATGTACTTTAAAATTTCATACTTGTCAATTTTTACTGTCCTTTTTATACATTGCGCAGTTGTAATGAAATAAAAATATATGTAGTGATATTAGTGAAGAAATAGTGCGATAGTCCGTTATTGTCACGCAAGTAGGTAATGCTTTAGACTCAGTTAATGATGATTATAATAAAACATGTAATTAAATAAGTGGACATATGTACGTATTTCCATAGGTGTATATAGATAGTGAATCCACCGTTATCGTAGTCGTCAGATGTTCCGAAAACGTTAACAAATATATAGATATCTAATATAATAATATAATGAAATTTATTATAAATGTTATATTAAAAATGAATCATTGCATTATAGCTTATAATCTACTTGTCCATCGCCAACACTTAGTAACGTTACTTAGTTACTTGGTGCTTGAGAAGTGAAAATAAATGACTATAGATGAGAGATGCAGCCCTCTCTCGACATTTATTCGCCGGACATTTTATTCTAAATGTACCATTATTCAGTTATGATTTTTTTATTGCTCAAATTATGCTTTTTGGTTTTAATGGTTCGTATTTCGATTGAATATTTTTAATGGAGTTAAATCAATACCCAAATGTTATAGATGTACACATATGATGGAGTTTTGTTAAAACTCAAATATATTAGTACCTAGCTGAAATTCCGCTCGGTGCCAAGGGGGCAGGGGGAGGGACACCTCGCACCGAGCGGCGGGTTCGATCCCCGTAACAAAAGTGATTTTTGCTTTAATATGTATTTCCTCGTTTTAAGGTCTAATTTATTATTCGATGATAGTAATCAAATTGGGATGAGGTATCATTTGAAGTGTTTATGTACATTTCTTTTTAATATTTTGCGGTCTAAAAGTAATGTAAGCAAGAATTATACCACCATTGCACGTTTCAGTGTTCATTGAATGTCCGTGGGGCGCCGCGTGTGGTGTAGCTAATTAAACGTGAATTTATTCATTATCCACACGAGCATAAATTAATTGGAATTGTCCGTACGACAGTCATTTTTGTAGTAGTGCGAAAGTATAGATACCTAGAGAAAACCGACACATTTCTAACCTTATGGTAATATGCATGTTAAATGATATGTGAATGGGATCTAAATTTGTACAAATTGTTCATAAAAAAATAAAGTTTTGTATAATTTTTATTGTCATTTGATAATGAAGGAAGTGGCCCCGTCGGTCCGCTAGTTGGTTACTCTGTTCTGATAAAACATTTTCTATTTTGTGGGATTTAATTTAGTCGATACCCAAAAGTTTCATATTTATATTCAGTTGTCTGATGTTCATGAAAATTCATTTTGTGTAAGTTTGTCCGTTTGTGTAATCGTTTGTAATTTAAATTATGCCTGTTATTGTACATTAGTGGATTTAATTATTTTATTACGGAACATGATTTGTACATAACGAATGTGATATAAATAAATATTATTATTTGGAGTTTTTTATTTTATTTCACAGGATTTGAGTGAGGCAGGTTCCAACTTGTTCTCCAGCCCTAACATAATCTTGAAATCCATAATCCCGTGAAAGATATCTATAACGATGTATGAGATACTTAAGTGTATGTTACTTAAGAAAACTGTATAGTTTCATGAAATATATTACGTAAAAAGTGCAATAAATTAAAATACCAATATATGTATGGCAAAATACATTTAATAATAATAAAAATCATGCGAAATATTAAAAAAAAGTGCACATGTGGCGCAAATTACAACTACAATCTTAATATCAAACGATACATTCAAAGAATCTATATCCATTTCAATGGATAAATCCTTACAACGAGAGAGTATTCAAAATACACGTGTGACATGCGACATACTAAATTACAGCAATTTATTAAGCTATCTAAAAATTTACAATAAAACCGGAGTCAACCGTAGGCGCGACTGCGGGCGCCGGGCGACCAACAATGTAGGCAGCTTAGACCTTACCGCCGCTTACATTCTTGACAAGTACACTTAAATGGGTACTACCTGGCCGTACATTTGTTTATTGAGCTTTAAAAATACAGAAATATTTCTAAAGCTGAGAAAGCACTGCTTCTTCTGAGGTGGTAGAAATTGTTACGTCGCGGGTACAGTTCATTTTGAGACGGCTCGTCCACTCAATTTTTTGATTTTAGAATGTTCGAGTAACGTTTGATTGTTCCAAGTTAATATATCTAATGTTGTATCTCTCAACCTCGCCATCATACAGCCTTAACTCCAGTTTACAACATCTACCAGTTCTTTTCATTTCGTCTTGCATTAACACCTTATTCTTAATTCCTATAGATATTCGTGACAATAATACATATACAGAGTATAATTTACTAAGGAATATTCACGAAATAACTTGAGTAGACTTCCGTCTTATAGCGTCTTAACACATAATAATTTGATTTGTAAAACTAACATTGTAAAAGTAAAATACAAATATCTTATATCTACCGACTTAATTCCAAAGATAAAAACAGATTTATATTTTTCTTATTAGTTTAGTATGGGTCGAAAAAAGGTTTAATTATCACAATAAAAATGATAACTGGTATTTTAACTATCATATAAATGCAATACATCATATTATCGTTAACAACATTTTGGACTGAAAGTATTATAAGCAAACCAAGATTTCCATGTAAATAATTTCTATAATGTAATAAATTCTATACTACTGTTGCAGCTGCTACGAATAGATTGACGCGATCGAGTGTCGATTCGCTGACGTTCTGGTAATGATCAAGGTTTTCTGAAAATTGATAAATGATTTGCCTCAACAAGCTCACCGTCTGTTATTATCAGAATTCGAATAGTATGGAATATAATAAATAAGAATTATTACAAAATTAGATGAAAATTATGAAGAGAAATATAAATAATATAAAAATAAACCTAACGTTTAGACTAAGGTGTGTGGAGCTGTCCCGAGATATTATGATTATGTAAATAATCAATTAAGTGGCTGATATTGCCGTTATGGAAAGGATATGAAGCTATGTAAATGTTATAAAATGCAAATTTAAACTTTCTTAGGGCTCTTTAATATTAGAATATTGAATTAAAAAATGACAAAAGATGAGTTTACGAATCTATTGTGCCGAAGCCAGGTTAGAAACAAGAATAAACGTTCGAAGAGTGATTGGACGAAAGCTTATTATACCGTCATTGCTTGTATAACAATAAAATATAGCATGTACTTTAAAATTAGAAGTAACAAGTATTTTCAAAGTGAATTGAAAAAAATTACATTTAATCGTAAAGCCAAGTCATATCATGTACATCCCAAGTTATATCAGTACGCTGGATATTCAAGACCAAAACCAACACAATATACATATTATTTTTCCGTTACACCTCTCCAAACTCTTAATCACCAACCAATATAATATAATAAAACATTTAAATATATCACTATGATAACATTTATGTAAAGCTAAGCGCGGTAGATAAGACTAAAATTTTCTTATTCTATCCCTTACTTCTATAATATCAAATTATGAAAGTTGCTACAGAATACACCGAAAACCGACACAACATTAACAATATCGCTCCAAGTGATATTACATAAATATGCGGTTCCGTTTGACAGTGCAATCGGAGCTATAATATACTGTGCTATAATATAGCACACCACCACAGACAGTTGCTATGCTATTATAGCGTTTACTTTGCGGTCGTTATTTAAGCAATAACATGTCTTGCGTTACCATAGATATGTATCACTATATCTATTCTGTTATATATTATAGCTATGTGTTCTTGTAGAATCTATACACACGAGCTTTACTATAGAAAAAATATATTACAGCTCCGTCTGTGGCGACCTAAAATCGGTCTCAGACCTTCCCCAGCCAAACGTAAACACGCAGGCGGAAAATATGTAAATGGTTTCCTATACGAATTCAAGTAGAATATCAACCACTTCTGTGCATATAACAGTTGAAAAAGGACTAGGATTACAGGATTTACTCAGTTCTGTACACGGCATGCGGGGACTGTGATGGACCGTGGGCTCGACTGGCCACATACTCTAGCGACGGGAAGTTTAGACCGGTATGGTGCTTTAACCAAATGACTAATAAACCATGATTAAATAAATATCAATCCCTGGTTTGAATATAAAACAAAGCTTTACACCAGCCAGTGGTCTGCGAGCAGAGCCCAGCTTAGCTGCTACATAGAACCAAACATCCACTGGGGGCCTATACAATATATGTTTATATCACTCATAAAACAGCTTTGTGTCATGAATACAATGTATAATTGTAATATTTGTAGAACAACTTATGAGAGTTCTAAAAAGCATGCGCTGAAGTCTTAAGTCTTAGGTAATAATAATAATAATAGTGGTCTCGCATTGACTGCATGAAAATTGAATCCCTTATTTTGTGGGCACGAGGAATAAGTTTAATTTTACATACTACATAACTAAAGTTTATTTGATGATAAAATGCATAAAGGCACGTAGTCGAGGCAGCGGGCAGTAGTCTGTACGCCGACGTCATTCTCCCAGTACGTCCCACCGTCAGTGCGTACTTGGAAAATGACATGGGATCATCAATATTTCGTAGTTATTTGGTAGTGAAACGCGTGCGGACATCGTATAGCCATCGTTGGAACACTGGTGGGCAACTCTTGGCAAAGTTCTGTGTGAAGTTAAAAAACGATTTATTTGCCACGTATTCGAGGTCGTTCGGTAGTACAGGGTGTGAGGGCGGTGGTGGGGGCGGGGCTAGTTGATGGCGAAGTTCTGCGTGAAGTCGTACTCGATGGTGGGGATGACGGTCTGCACGAACTTGAGGAACACGATGAGGTACGAGTGCACGCCCATCTCGCCGCCGCTCTCCGTCACCGTCTCGATTATCTTCTTCATCACCTCCGCGTGTCTGGAACACAACACCGTTATACGGGTGTAATTATCTTGATAAAATAGGACATTCCGTATGAGAATTACTCGTTTTATCACGCCGTAGTATCACGCCGCTTGTACTATTTCTTGTACCATTGTTCTACATGACAACTAGCGAAGTCAATATATGTAGGTACATATAAAAATTATAATACAAAGATATATGTAATAGTGATTAAAATTACGTTACCGTTACAATATGGCTTCAGAAATGTAAAGTTTGTTGACCTGGCGTCAAGCACACTGACCTGCAGGGGTGCACGGAGGCCATGCTGGGCCCCGACAGGTGCGGGTGCTGCTCCATGGTCACGGTCTTCTTGGCGTGGTCCTGAGACACGTCCTCGTACATCTGCTCCACACTCAGCAGCGTGCGCTCCTGCGAAATGGTTCCCTTATATCGCAACTTCAAATGTTTTAAACTGTACAAGAAGTAAAGCTTAATATCACGCCTGTAAACCCCGAAGATGTGGGCAAAGGAGTGCAGTACACGTTTCACGTGTTACGTTTACGTCCCCCTTTGGAATAGGTGGTCAGCAATTGCCATACAACAGGCACATATCCAGACTCCGAGCCACTACTAGAAAACCTAATTTCTATAGTTCAAAAAATTGAATAGTATCCGACCCGAGCTTTGAACTCAGGACTTCTCGATCGGCAGTCGCGCTTACAAACAAAACGACCACCGAGGCCGTACAAGAAGATAATTAATAATTTTAATTTCAAAGGTTTATAGACTTATGGGAGAGTATTCATCATGCCTAAGGTGAACAGGTGGGAGATTGACATTAGATTTCAAGAGAAGATTAATTTACATTATTTACAAATAAATATTATCGGCAATAAACTGCGAGCAATCCGCGCGTCGCACCTCGTCGTAGCCGACGAGCCAGAGGCGCGGCGTCTGGTAGTACTTGTCGTAGGTGATGTGCAGGTCGTAGGTGCGCGTCTTGACGATGTCGCCGCCGGCCGCGCGCCGCCGCGCCGCGCCCCCCGCGCCCGCCCCGCGCGCCGCCCGCAGCTCCACCGACTGGCGCACGCGTGCGGTAAGCAGCCGTACTACTGAACCGGCCCGCGCTCGTTTGGGCGCATTTGTAACGAACGAGACTAACTCGAACGTGACGTAATAGACGAGTTTATTACAGCATCGACTAATCCGTTAAATAACGTACACAATATGCATCTCATATCCATGACAAATACATATTACCCACATAGGTAATAGCAATACATACTAAGTATTACCTATGTCTACAAGAAATGAAAAATGATTTTTTTTTTTAAAAATGTACTTTGTTTACAGAAATTAAAAGCATAACCCTAGGGGGCGCTTATGCCCTGCAGTGGACTGAAATAGACTGATGATGATATGGACAGAAATATTTTTTCTAATAAATCGGCATCTGCAATATTATCATTATAATTTAAGTCCAGACAGAAAAAACTCATACTCATCTTACAAATGTGTGTCTCGGGTGGAAACCACACCTACAATCCATAACTCGGCAGTCATTATTGTCAAACTTTCGATCAATCATTCAACCAATATAGCTTTCAATAAATTAAACAATTGAATGATCACGTGATACATACCGGATCAACCTCGTCTAACAGACCGGATTCCTGAAACTGTTCCATATCTTCAGCTTCTCCCTCGTCATCGTCGTCGTCGTCATCCTCATCACGGTCCTGCGCCGCACCCTCTCCGTCGCTGTCGCCAGTCTCAGCTGCCTCCAATGTCATCTCACATACCTGTTTCAAATTATCAATGTAATATACTTTTTCTTTTCCTGCAATCATTTTTGAAGTTCCTTTTTTCACCGCCTATATTAATGCGTTTGGTTGATTTTAAAGTTGATTTTCTTCTTTTTAGAATATCGAAATACAAACCTCGTTTTTAAAAATGATTTAAAATATTTGTTCAGTTATTTCCCCTTAATATTCTTCAATTGATATCTATATTATGGAGTGTATAAATACAGTACCTACACTATATTTAGAGAGACATAATTTTTTTTTTTGGATTCTTATCAGCACACCCATTTCATTCGATACCCATGTCATATAAGTGCATAAAAAATAAATAGCCAACCATCTTGGGTAATCCACCATATTGAATGTAGGATGCCATCACTTAGCAAGCCATGCATTGTCATCCAAACTAACTATGTATGCAAAATTTTAGCTCAAACACTCTGGAAAGTGTGTTAAAGTTAAACATAACTTGTAAGATAAGGTTAAATATAGAAACCGGAAAAGGTGAAACTAAATAAAAGTTTGTGATAAAAATGAAGGAAATTTTATGCATTCACTTCATCCTCACATGCTAATTTTAATCATTTCTATGTACACATTCATTGATATGTGCTTTGTATAGTAAAAGTAGCAAATATATTTGTAAAATATTATTTTGCCTTGGTACCTTCTCCTCCAAGGTGGGTGAGCCAGCCGAATCATAGTGGTGTGTGTCCACCCAGCCACCATCGCCGTGCTCATCTTCAATCACCTTCTCATTGTCTTCACAGTACTCAATCTGGATCACAAATAATAATTTTCTATGCACAAGTTTTAAGTATTCAAGCACTTACACTCAAAGGGTGTGAAGGCACTGGCAGCTGTCACAGGGAGTGGTAAAGGGTCATAATATTGGTAAGAATGTAAGGTATAATTAATATAGTCAAACAACAGGTATATTTAGAATGGCCACTTTGGGAGGCGCAAGAAAGTAATGGATTATAAAGGTGGGCAGTACACAAATGGAGTACCTATGCACTAGCAGAATGTTATAATATTTCAGTAAATACTTATGTTGAAAACAATAAAGTGGTGTTAACAATCTAGACTAATGCCAAGTGTGTTTACTCCATGTTTTTTGCAATAAAAATATCCTACAACTAAACTCACCATAAAAAAATATCTATTAATTGACTGGTAGTACTTGAGATGTAATTTTTGAAAGATAACAGTATAAAAATATACAGAGACACATTTCAGACAGACAATCAGGTTACATCAGTGTACTCCCAATGCTGCCATATGCTGCTATATTTAGATAAACATAGGTATTTTGTTCAACAATTATATGACATTCACCATGTGCACTGCTTATCACTTCAGCACACTCAGTAAACAACACTTGAACTGAGATAACAATATTGTTATTACTTTCAATGTTGACTAAATAATAAATAATCGTTAATAGGTTACATTACTTGTATTAAATCATTTAAATTCTATATTGTAAAAATGTATATGTATAGTTATGATATTAAGTATCATCATTAACTTTCAGTATTGTTACACTAAGTGTAAATTAGCTTTCTCGGCATAGGTAAACTGAATATTTTACTATTTTAACAATATTACCAGCAATGAAATGGTATAACAGTTATGAGCAATAATCATTAAAATCCACAGTAGCTCATGAAGAAGGGCTCATATAGGTCTGAAACTACTCGGTCCAAAAAAAACCTGTGGCTCAAGCCATAGTATATGCAATAATGTGTATACACTCACAAACTAACAGTAAAATAAAATTATTTTGAGGAATGCTTAATATAAAAATATATTACATATACACGTGTACCCCATCTTCCATACCTGTTTACAGCGTCTATAGCATGGGACATTTCTGGTAATAAGAAACTGTTTATCAGAAGGGAGATAGGGCCGAATCTTGGCTTCTTCACCCTTTGCCCATTGCCATGTTGGGCAGTGGTGCACCAGGTGGTCGCCAGCGGCCACAAACTCTTCGGGAGTCAGCACGCCCGTTTCATGGAACTTCGACTCCTAGAACAGAATGTAGATTGGTAAGATATTATCATTTAAGTGGATGTAAGTAACAAATCTATGAACTACATAAAAATAATGTGTGTCACAATATTTGCTATATTAATATTAATAAAAATATATTTTACATTAGTTTTATATTTCTTCATTATAGGCGGCTCGCATGCGAAAATAGGATCATGATGCTGATGTTAATAAAAACAAGTAAATCTCTGTTAAATTGTGTACAATTCACGTTTATGCCGTTGTCAGAATGTTTCGAATGAATAATGAATTGATAAAATATAATAGGCAAATTACCCACCTTCAGTATTGGTGTGAGGTAGCCGGCAACTCCCAGTGCAGTGCCCTTCACGGTGTTAATCACACTTTGCATTTTGGTTCCAGCTTACCTACTTTGATAATAAAACACTCTTGTTTCTCGTTGAAAAATATGTTTTGTTAGAGTAATCTTATAAGAAACTCTGTTAAAACACCGAACACAAAGCACTCTGATCTGAATTGACAACTGACAGCTGATCTGAGTGACTTGTCTCTTGTTTTGTCTTATTGACAGATAGGAACGTTTGCACTGTTTTCTTAAATGGTGTCATAAGCCTCAAAGGGATTATTTAACACTAAATTAATTCAAATTAAATATGTTTGATAATAATATTTGTGAAAGGAATTGAATACAACTGAATACAACAGTAATCTGTTAATGGCATCTATAATTTGATTTTTATTTGTCATTCTTTTACATGTGGCAAAATAGACTGAATCACAACAATATTGTGATGAAGACAACGTCACTTTAATAATCATTCCGTCAAATAAGTTTTGTCAATTTTTAGGCACCGATTCAGCATCAATACTGCAAAGTAATACTACACTACTACTAATACAAGAAAAAATATGATCAATATTTCTAGTTGTCATTGATTGTGACCGCATTTTATTTTTCTTTACGACATTATAATGGAGGACGTTCTGGACGAGATTGTTTCTTCGGAGGATTTGCAAGTAAGGATATTGTTGTGCGTTTTCGTGAGTCATGGTGGATCATTGTTATAATTGTTATTATGCGTTGCGCAGAAGTTCGAGAAAGTTTTTCACGAGCAGCTGCACCAGGGGAGAGTGACGCACAAGGCCCAGTTCGAATACGCGTGGTGCCTAGTACGGAGCAAGTATCCCACAGATATAAGAAAGGTTCGATTCAGATTATCGTATCCATCTCTTTTGACACATAACGTACATTATCAATATTTATAAGAGTTTGAAATATTAATTAGTAATTTAGTAAATACTGTACCTTATTATAGTATTGTATAATAAACGTCATGTATGATATTCTTAATCACATCATCAAATTGCCATAAATAAAATAATGCAAGTTTCTTTTTTGTGTCCAGAATTTCATAATAATGACTATTATTACATGTTGAATGAGAGAATAAAATAAGTGAAAAAAAAAAGTAACTTCACACCTGTAATCCCCGAAGAGGTAGGCAGAGGAATGTAGAACATTCCCACGTTTCACCA
>DWFO01003776.1:0-11955 GCA_018246595.1 Mimoniades nurscia nurscia
TCACAATAGAGTTTAATGCTGTCTGTATGGGCTGCATAGCTAACGTTGTGAGAAATGTCCGTCAAAGAGGTTATTACCTGAAGGATATAAAGATGGTCGCAGTCGGGCGGATGAAATGCAAATATGTGTAGTTCCTCACTCAGCTCCACGTATCAACTGAAGGGTGCATTGAGGGTGCATTGCAATTTGGTATACAACTCAATAACAATTAATCTATACTTAATACTCGTACTTACGCCGTTATTTTGCTTTGAAATTGACATGAAGTCATCAATGCACTGTTAACTATGAGAACCGGTGCGTTGAATCTACATATTATTATAACGAACATTAAGATCATTATCATCAGCCTGTGTCACTCCAGTGCTGGACGCGTGACTCCTCTATAGCTATGATTCCCGCATTAGGCGTGCGGGTCCGTTCGGTCGTAGAATACAACTTCTCGCATCGCCTACTCAGCTGTCAATCGGCCAGGGCGTGTAGCCGTGGCTAATTAGGCCCAACCATACGGTGGTCGACACGTGAGGTCGCATTTCGAGTTTTAGTTGTGAATTTGAATTTGTAAAGTTATGCTTATAATGCAGTAACGTCTAAGCATCAAAGCGCTCTATTACTCTTGTAACTTCATATAAATAAATATCACCCTTCAATAACGAGAAAACGTAAGCCGGAATGGAGCAAAATGTAAAATCTTAAAACGGTCCTGCATACGAAATCTTTTTGAGCCGAAGAGTGTTTCTAACAACCTTTCTAGTATTCATTGCCCTTATCCTTTTCACGTAACGGTCGACAAATAGAAAACAAAGCGATACAGACGAGCTCGCGCGCCGCCGGACCGCTGATTCGGCAGCCGCGGCGTTTTACGAGGCACTGTAAAAAGGAAAAACTGTTTATTTATGCGCGGGGACGGTGGGCGGCGATTGGAGGCCATAAATGAGACCTGCGCTTTTACTGCCGACTCGCCCTTAAAGGACCAAGAAGTGCTGCTGCGGTCGAATCGAAAGAGACGCATCAACGGCCCCAACGACGTATTTTCAATACATACGGCTATTTAAAATCGAGGACCTTTCTTCTCGAATAAATTGAAAAATTCTTGACGACCCAGTGTCACTCGTCTAATGGACTCATCGTAATTCAGTAGGTACGTATATTTTGAAAACGTGTAATTTGATACTTATATTCACAATATGGATACAAGCATGTACATACCTATATCGTAATTAGCAAGATGGGTCAATGATAGACGAGTGGGTGTATTGGGTGTAGGTATATGGTACTTATGTAGTTATTTAGAATATTCGATTCAAAATGTGATTTTCCAACTCACATAGGTACGAGTAATCGTTTTAGTCTAATTTGAATATAAGCCTGTGATGAAGATCGTTTAAATCTTTTCTATATAGGTACTATCTATGTTGTAAACCTGATACATATCAAAGCGTTTTTTGCGTAACATTTTGTATTATACAACGTACCGTTGTTTCTTATACGACTTGTAGGAAAGTGTACAAGCGCCTTAAAGATGCAGACAGTATAGTTCTCTTCGGGTACGACGGCTGATATTCTCACAGAAGTCCCGTTCTACGTATTCAGTGTGTACAATAGGAAACATGAATGTTAACAAGCAACTTTTGTAGTGGAGCAAAGTTACGCTCTCATAGTTAAAAACAGCCCGCGGGCCGCGGCGCGGCGGTCGCGCGCTGGCACGCCAGCCGCCGCTGTCCACTAGTTCTAGTCGAGTTCTGTAAGTTGTTTGTACGCTACCAGCTTCCTCTTAACAACCCGCGTCTTCGACTATTGTTGCTCTCTCGATATTAGAATTCTTGTTTATTGTATGGAATTCACGCATCTCAAATGAAAATATAATGATTTGCAGCGGATATGTATATATCTAATCTATTTATATAAGTATGGATATTATTTGTGTATTTATAATATAATTAAACTATCTACCTAAAACTTGCTGATTTGCAAAACAGTGCCACCCCTGCCCCCCTCTCCCTCATCACCCTATTGCTATGTTAATAGTAATTACGTTACGAGTGAAAGAAGTATGAACACACAGTCGAACGACAAAAAACTTCTTTTAAGATTGGATACAATGTAGAAAATGTCATTATTACTATACTAAGTCTGCCGTACGTGTATATAGTGGATAACGAATCCAGAAGGAGCGCATGGGGTGTGTTATGATAGAGATATTTTGCACTCGGTGCTCTCTGCTTATTCCATTTAGAACCTGACGTAATGATATGTATAACAAATAGCAACAATAATACTAACTCTAAATTCGTGCTCCATACTGCCGTGTACACTACACGTTAAATTCAGAATTCTATAAAACAGTAGCGCTTGTATGTAAACGAATATCCTCAGCGCTATTTTAAAGCTCGGCGCAATTTCCTAGTTTTCGGAAGGACCGCTCGTTTCTAAAAACCGCATCGAATTGTACGAGATCCGCAAGTCGGACGTTTATTGTTACACGACTGCGTCCTTGCGGACTTCGGACATGTTTTACACACAACGACAATACTATTACACTACTTTTGTTAAAATCCTTCGTAACGGTATTTTGTATTGTGGGTTTTTGATGACGCACGTATGAAGAGTATATATATGCATGCTGTCATACGATCACAGTTGGACGTCTCGACCTTTAATAATTTATTTCTAAGTAGAACAGCAGCAGGCTACTGATACTAATCAGATAAATCTAATACAGAATTCTCGCAGAACTGACCATATTGACTTCCATTCCTTCGCAAGCATGATCGAGTAGAGGTTTCATTGCTGAGGGTTCTGGGGACAGTGACATGGCGCAGGACACTGCGGCGAGGTGGAACCACGAATAACTTATAAGTCCGTCTGAAGTTCATATGATTCCGGTTAGCCGGATAGATAAAAAGCGTCACCACAATTAGCTTTAGCTTTATTTCCAGTCACCGGAAATTATCACCATCATGTCTGCGTTTGACCGGTCTAATGATAGACTTCGTTCTCCTACACGTTTTCGTCCACTTCAAGCTGTCTTGACGTCCCCCCGGAGGAATGCACCGAACCATGTCTTTCATAATGAGTAATGCTTACAGAAAAGGTACCTCTAAGTGAACACAACTCTCTAGCACGTCCATTGGCTTAAGGATAAATCGGATCTATCGCGTACGTATCTATTTACGCAATGGCTGTTATTGTGGGCCGCTGTAATAGAAAAACTAGCTGCAATAAGTTATAATCAAGTGACAGTACATAAATTAAGAAGCTGAGGACGCTCGAGCAGGGCTGCTGTCCGCCGCGTCGCCGCAACTGATTTATTATAATAAACTACACATACACAACCCTATCGAACCGAGCTCACAGACTAGAGCACGTACAGAAACGATTCACAAAACTAATTATTAACAGTCAAATTAATAATTTACTTTACAAATTAATAATAGTCAAATTAATATTTGACACCAGGTGCTCTCTCCCACCCTGAAAGAGATCTTACGTAATGAAAAAATAATAATAATTTAGTACTTATTATGTATTGACTGCCTCTTTGGTCGAGTGGTTACAAGCGCGACTGCTGATCGAAAGGTTTTGTGCTGGATGCCCGAGTCGCGGGTACTATCAGGTTTTTCTAATTTGAAATGTGCCCGGTGTATCGCAATAGGCTTACCACCAATTCCATAGTGGGACGTAAAAGTTACTGGTGAGGCGTGAGAGTGTTCGGGTATAACAGGCGTGACGTTATGACGGTACGTTTATATTCTTAATTTATTTTTTCGTTAAATATTCCCAGCCATTTTTATTTACGATGCATTAAATTGTATTAAAGGTTAATAAGCTTTTTTACCTACATGCATGACTATACTCCCCAAAGGGGTAGGCAGAGGAGTGTATTACCTACCCTCTCGCGTTAGACCATTTACATTATACCTATGTTCCACCAAGCCGTGCGGATGGGTAATAAGGTAAGTAAGGGAAGTGAGGTCGGTACTCCTACCTTTAAGGCAATGCAATATACTGCAAGTTAATTATATATATCAATATATTGTTGATTGCCCACGTACAGATGCTAGTTAGTTAGGTAAATACATTATACATACATTTCAAAATTAAGACTCACTGAGATAATACAATCAGTAACACACAGGTTACACGAGCACGGCTGTACCCCGCTCCAGCGCGCGGACAGCCGCCGCGGCGTCGCGGTGTTCGCGGCTATCGGCCACTCGGCGCACATAAATAACGTATGGGCTAATCCGATACCAGTGATTTGTTGGCCTATTTACGTAAGACAACTCCCCCCCCCCCCTCGCTGCCATACCTCGTCTTGCTCACGCCGCTCACGTATACCACACGATTGATGCAAGTTACCGTCCAAGTTCTTCGGTCAATATGTGTAGTCAACAGAAATTTTGTGCCATGAAAGTAAAATTATTGATATGTATTCTGAATAGATTGGCCAAATTGATCAGGCGGAATGATGGCACGTGTGTATGAAGAGAGTGGTGAATGTGGAGGAAGCACGTCAGCTCTGTAAAGACAAAGACATTTCGCACTCCGTACTCTCTGCCTACGCCATGAGGGTCTCGGCAGGATGTCGTAATAAACATATATTTCTTTACTATTGTCAAACCCTATTCGATCCGCTCACTTCCAACGCTTGACTGACCAACATACTCGCCGGTACATTTCAAAGTGAATGTCTTATCAGTTCGCTATTCTCAATCTAACTATTAATCGAGTCGATAAACAATTATTTAATTGCTTGTTACTCATTCTACTTATTCAAGACAAACACGTACCTACGTAATTAAACAAACATGCCGAGAGGCTGTTGTCACACATCACCTCTTTGAACACCTATAAAACGGACCAATAACCGACCCGTTTATAATATAATAAAATTTACAACCACTATACTCCCCATAAATTCTGTCGCTATGCCGGTCTCTTATTAACCACAGTTTAACGGGCACGTCTTGAATTGATGTTTTTTTCGAAGCGTATCTGACATGTTACAACGCACGCCACTGTCGTCCCTGCACTGGAGCAATAAATGCTAAATTCGTGTGATGCGGTGGTGGAATAAAAGTAAATAGTAATGCTCAATAACCATCGACATAAATAGTATTAACAACAATTGATTTACATACAAATTGCTTTAGACAATATCGCTGAAGGAATGGCGCGCGTGACGCGTGCCGCAGGGAGTGGGGCCGCGCCGCCAGCGGGCCCGCAGTGATTCATTGTCGTGTCCGCGCCCGGACGAACCTACATTTATTAATTCAGCTCTTATCAGCGACCAACCATAATGTCTTGTTTCCGTATTCGCTATACTTTCGTAGTTTTTACAGAAATAAAATTGTTTTCATTAGGCTATATAAATGTGGAGAAATGATTCTTAAAGTCTATGTAAATCACCTTATTCATATGAAATAATCTTTATTTGCTTTACTGTAATATGAACATCAACAATAAATCTTGAAAAACTTACACCGATGTAAAAAAGTTAATTTTATTATTATCATTAGAAAGAAAGAAAGAAAGAAAAAAACTCTTTATTTGTAACATGTACACCTACCCGTTATACAACCTTTAAGATATAAAATTTCAATAAATAGTACAATTGCTGCACACATTACAAAATGGATCCTACTCAGCATTATGCCGGAAGTTTTGGAAGCATTACAATACTTTGTTTAATTTAATTCAGATTGCAAATAAAGATAAGATAAATAGTCGTATTATTCGTATATATCATCACGCTAGGTTTCTTAGATGCAGGCAGAGAGCATCGAGTGCCAAATATCTCTATCCGTACATACCTGACGTGCTTCCAGTATATTCTTAAATATTGCAATTACGTAATTCGCTAACTGCATGGCCTGGCGTTAAGAGGCGCAGTAACTCCGACACACGCGGGGAGTCCCACATTCATACACGCACACGTCCTGCATCTGCAGCCTCCGACACTAATACGGCACCTGATTGCGTCTCATTGAGCTGCGCGTTTTATTGCGACTAGAGCAAAGCAAATTACCTTCATCGAATGCTTCCAACGAACGGCGACATGCGAAGAATGTAGCGCGCGATTGAGGACCGTAGAGTTTGAATACAGCGAACATATTTGAATATACTTCGACGTTTAGTATAATCTCGGCCTGATTGCTTCGCTCACTTGGCGAGCATCACATATTTTTGTAAGGCTTATATGCATAAAGCGATCCAGTTTAATAAGGCGAGTGACACAGTATGAGTCGCGTCTGAATGAGCAGAGCGATATGGACATGTACTGTGGATGAGTTGTTGTGTACAATAATAGTATTAACATATTTCGTAGTGGCGGCGCGAGGGCCGCGGGTCGCACGGTCGCGCGACAGTCGCAATAAATATGGCCGGCGACTGCTCTCTATGCAAATATTATAGGCCCGATCTGGCGACCGGTCCGACTAGGTACGTCCACCGCACGAGACTATTATTGCTATGTACAGACAGCAAAAACGTCACGTATTATTACATTGGTTTCAAAAAATTATGTATGTACAAAGGAGTTAAGTTTAGCTTTATATTCATATACTATAGTATTTTAAATATCAATCTTACAACCAACATATTAAAATTTCTAATAGTGACTCGGGAATTTGGATTTTTGTCCAGTGTGCGCCAATAGGCTTACCACCTATTCCATAGTGGGACGAAAACGTAACTTGTGAAACGAGAGACTGTACTGCACTCTTCTGCCTACCTCCTGCCTCGTACCTCCAGCCGGCCTGCCTGCCATACACCGGACAAATATCCAGACTCCGAGTCACTACTAGAAAATCTAAATTAGAAAAACGTTGTAGGCCCGGGAATTGAACCCAGAACCTCCCGATCGGCAGTCGCACTTGCAACCAAAACGACCACTGAGGCATACCTAGATACTATATGTACGAGTACATATAAGTAATTAAAAATAATATTGCACTACCATGAAACACAATGTGCACTCTGACGCTACCAATCTTCTATCGCAAATTCATTTTTTCGTAGCTATCTACGAGTCCGAGCTACGTATATGTTAATAAGCAGGCACAATAAAAAGATACGATAAGACGTTCTTGTTTTTTATAAAGACAATGGCCATAGGGTTCCGTCGGATTAACAACAAGTTCATTTTCATAAGACATTAGGACGACGACAAGGCTGTTAAGATGCGGACGATTTAGACGAGATATGCGATACGCTAACATTGTAGGCAATCATACAGAAAAAAAACTAGTAATTCTTACTACTTTATTACCAGTTCTCAAGCGGAATACCAATGCCTTCATTATCGTGAAAGACAACCCCGGCTTAGGATCGTACAACATGTTTTAAGTTTTAAACAACACAAAATGCAGATCAAAATAAAAATTGACATGTCATCATTTGGAATTGGTTAATTTTATTTTAAACGTACTTTCAATAAATTTATAAAACCTGGTATCTCGCTTTCAAGACAGGGATTAATGTGAATGTTTTCACCAAGAGGCGGCTTGCAACTTTCAACGAAAACCCGCTACAAATCCGTTGATTTAAAAACAAATGAATAGACAATACATTCGCGAATAAACAAGTTAAATTCCGTATAAGTGTGGACATTAGCGCGTGGCTCGAGCAGACGATAAATCAGTGCAGGGCCGTAAATCCAGCGAGCGCTCCGCCGGCCGCGCGCCCGCCGCCCGCACGACGGCGGCTCGCGCGGAATTAGAACATGGGAACGAACAAGTGTCTTGGAAATTTCAATCTATTTCAACACAATTAATTATTAAGATACCATTATTTATGTACTACACCGATCATACCTACGGTGTATTCCAGATAGTTGTTAATAAAAAACGTATCAGCACACTTGTTAGTGGCAACGACACGTGTAGGTGTTAACAAGCAAAACTGCAGTGTATTTAAAGGGCAGATGTCTATTAATAGTTTAACGTAGTGTATGATTTAATTATATGTAGTCGTGTATCAACAAAATGATGAAAGCAAGAGCAGCACGTCAGGTAGGTACCTACCTACGATAGATGGTATGAATAGAGATATTTACCCTCGACGCTGTCTGCCCGACGGGGGAGGCTCCGGGCGCGACTGTGTAATAATAATAATGAACTAATTAGTACATTTATTGATAGCAACAATCAATAAATGAACCGTTACCACGAGAAAACTCATTGATTTGATGAACGGAAATACCTACACTCGTCAAATTAGCCGCAGTGCCTACCCAATGTACAATGTTCGATATTCCATGAAGTTGCAGTTGTTTAACAGCGAGCAACAATCACAGACCTCTAAATCTACTCAGACCTCAGATCCACTGGTTCAATATTAATTGCTTCTCCGCGCCAAGAATCCGAATGGCCACGCCTTCGTGTCTGTCAAGTCAGTCTTCTTGTAGAACTTAAACCAACCATTGAAATATATTGTTTGTCTGTTGTTATACAGTATGGGATTTTAGAAAAAAATGCGGTTAAGGTTTTTAAAGCTAGCTATGTACAAATTATATTTTATGTAAAGATGTGTAAATATGTGTGTATCTAAATGTAAAAAAATTATATAAATATTTGATGCACATGAAAGATTCACAAAACAGGTATACAATGCCCGTGATGATGAGTACGGGTGTCGAGGGACACCAAAAGCCTATTGCCATGCATCGGACACGAATCCGGATGGTTGATTCGTATTAAAAAACCCAATAATACGGACCCAGAGATCGAACCCAGGACTTCTTGATCAGCGATCGCGACCTCTTGATCCACCGATAGCTATCAGTGGTAATTATTTACAGATTACCGACAAAAGTTAAAGTTGTTGTTATCGAATGGAATCTACACTAAGTGGGTCATTTCTACTGTATCTATTTTGGATCACCCAAAAAGGATTTAATTTACTTTTTTGGCATAATCCCCGTCAACAATGATGAGACGGTTCATTAATTGATCAAATCTAACGACCTAATAATTAACGTTAGTTTTAGGAAAAATGTTTTTGTTTTTGTACATTATCTACTCATTTGAAATGAATTCGACGATTTTTAAAACACCATGCTGTTTCAGACCAGAAATGGGTAGCCAAAAAGGAGAGTCAAATGTACTTCACGATTTCTGCTTGCTTTAACACGGTATTAGTTCAGTCGTTATAGATAGATATAATCTAAGCAACAATAAGCAATGACACAATGAGCAGTAATTCAACAATAACAAGACGTGGCCTAAGAGTGCGGCAAACAGCGCTGACCACAGATTACTGTTAGCTACGGTGTTTATGTCAGTATAGTATTATTTTGAGGGTAAATTTATAAATAGATAGAGGTCGACCTCTGTTCGCGCGTGACGGACGAACTGCTGCATCAATGAAATCATTCAAGTTTTATTTCTACTTACTTGATGCTGTTTAAACAAATTATTGTCATATCTTCATTTAATATAAAGTCGTTAATGTGTTGAGAAACAGCGATATTTATAAGCGTTACGTGCTCTGTGGTCCGTGCTCCATGACGGTTTAACATTCGTCTGCTCTCGCGTTACAGCCGAGATAATTTATACACACGTTAGCGCTACAAACACTGAAATAAATGATTTTATTTATAAAGACATTTTCTAAGCGAAGAACATTTTTGCTTATGATCTTTTTGACGTTTTTTTTCGACTCATAAAATACGTTGTTAACATTAAAAGCGACGCAGACGAAGTCGTGGCTATAAGCTACTTACGTAATAAGTGCATAATACTGATAAGCAAACTTATAACAAATATTATGTAGGTACGCTTGTATTGCTTTGAGTAATATCTCATAAAACATGTGTGTTAAATATCAACATTAGCGGTTAAATATCAAAAACACAACTTTTAATACCCAGTGGTTATTTTTATGTACATATTAAATATAGAGTTAAGTGACAGCAGACAAAAAGAAAACACATAATATGCATTTCGCTATTTTTTTTTCGATCCTTTTATCGTTCCACTGCTGGAACATGGGTCTTCTTTCAGAATAGGAAGGTTAAAGCTAAATATAATTTATATCCTTTTAGCTACTAGTACATGTTATAACTGCAGAAGAAAACAAGGGGAGATTTCATTTCTTTCTCCCGGACTGGACTTGAACAGAGTTTTGGTGGAAATTATTTAGCACATTGTTCACAAAATATTGGGTTCCTGTTGAAAATGTATACATGCTTGTAACATAACATTGCAATCTGAACGTAGGCTCTATAACTTATTTCTGACGAACAACTCATATTTTCTTTGTTTGATTATTGATATTTGTGATGTAATGGTCCGTTGGGCTGTCGCTTTTAATGTACATATTTTAGTCCGAAAAGATAGCCTTTTATCCGCTATTCATCCAAAGTAGGATGATCTATGTATGAATGATGCACGCACCCTGAGAGTGGACAATATCTTTAACGCGGAGCCGCAAATTTTCAAGTCGACCTTACGCTGTCTTACTTCTAAAGTAATTTGCTAAGTTTCTTAGTAGTAGCAGGTCGTCAATGAGTTTCCAATTAGACAAATTGATGGCGGCTTTTGATTTGAGTCGAACTTCATTCGGCTTCGAGCTGAATCGGTAACGACGAGGTTTTCCACCTGATGACCTTCCATTGACATCTGGCAAAAGTTTCCAACTGATCTCTGTGTCAAGTCGGGCGAATATTTGCTAATGAACTATTCAAGATTAGTATAGCTGAATTTGATAAATTGAGTACCTATGTTATGTCCTGTAGCAACTAAGGAATGTGTAACAAAATTGAAATTATCCTTATTTCATCATCACAATAATTCTTATCACATCACGATGTTATGTCTTAGAAACTTTGGAATGTGTAAAAAAACATCGAAATATTCTCGATTTTTTTGAAAAAAAAGATGTACATACCTTTTAGTGCTAAGTTTTTTTCCGACGGTAACTTCAGCAACATTATTTGATCAGTGGTTTTCTACAAAGCCCGCCTTCTACAAAGAACGGTAAGCATTAAAATAGCTAATATGCAAACTGCAAGAACAGGGCTAACACAGTCATAGGTTTGTTGGTTCAAAATCAATTTTAGCTCCGACATTATTTTCTGCTTGCCACTTTTATTTATCTTAATACATAAAGTTTTACAGCTTAAAGGAACAGAGCACGAGTAAATCTTATAAACTAGAACAGGGCGTGTAAATTTCAAGGATAATAGAAAATTGGCAGCGCTGTCCGGATACTTTATGTTGTAAAATATTAGCGCGTTACTTCCGGCTCCGGCCGGAAGTCGAATAAAGCAGCACATGTAGCTTTGAAATTTTTTTAAATTGAATGTTTGGAACAAAAATACCGTAAGAATATTGTCCTTTTATTTGAAATATCGTATGTTGTAAGCTTTCCAAGTGTCATAGTTTTTTTAGGCAAGGATAGCTCAGCCAGACTCGATAGGAAGAAATAGCGAACGGCCCGCCTCACCAGCCACGATTATTGAACATCAGACGGACAGGCTAGTCGAACGAATACTCCTAATATGTCCAAAAGGACACAACAGTACAAAATTATCATGTTCAAGGCAGGTTTTTCTCATATTTAATTAGAACTTGAGCATCTAATTTGAAATACGTAAGCTTTGCGGCGCAAATGCTATTTGTGGGAATAAATGAAACGGTGCGACGTCGCCCCCGACGTGACTCGGTGCTGCGGCCGCCGCCACGCGACGCGCTGTCCCGTGTAGCGCGCTCGTACGAACCCGGCTTGAGAGTGACGTGCACCCTTTACTTATCTATTATACATATTTGTACTTGAACATCTCAACGGACGTGATGTCGGTACAGTACAGTATTATTATACTTGTCGGAGCACCGATGAATTTAACAGTTAAAGAAATAACTGGATGGCCTTCAATAATTAGATCCAAATAATTCGAATATCATTTATTACGTCGAAGTAAAACTACCACCGCTTCGGAAAATGATTCGC
>DWFO01003777.1:0-11954 GCA_018246595.1 Mimoniades nurscia nurscia
CCGATGCATGGCAATAGGCTCACCACCTATTCCACAGTGGGACGTAAACGTAACCGGTGAAACGTGGGAGTGTTCTGTATTACTCTGTCTACCTCTTCGGGGATTACAGGCGTGAAGTTACGTTTATTTCAGTATACGGTTTAATATTGTTTTGCAATTAAAAGCCAAAATAAAATATTAAAGGAATAGCTCCTTACTCGAGATAGTTCCTTTTGAATTAACAATATACAACATTGTATCGAAATAGATGTCCAAATGACTGAGTACATGAAACACACAAACACATAAGAAATTACGAAATTGTTACGCACTATTGGACAAGTTAAAAGTGTACGTTGGAAGTAATGTAACACGCAGTAATAACAAGCCTTATTTCACGCACACTGTAACTACAGAGCCTGTTACATACAATGTACATAATATATGTATATATTATGGCATGAGAATAGCCTGAGCTTAGGTACTGTTACGTAGTTAAGGCTCGTAACGTATGAATTACGATCGCTGTCGATAAGAACGCGGTAGGATACCCAAGCTGCACATATTTCGATGGTACTTATATAATAAAGGAGTTAATTAAGAAAAAAAATTATAACGAAAATTTAGGCAGAGGAATAGACTTCCTCTTTTCACCAGTTATGTTCACGTCCCACTGTGGAATAGGTGGTGAGCCCAATCTACTCCAAGTATCGAACCCAAAAATTGAATCCAGGACCTTCCGGTTAGCAATCGCACTTACAGCCACTCAACCGACGGAGCAGTCATATAAATAATAGACGATGTGATATATAATATTAATAACAATAAAATTTTAGTGTTCGCTACCATCCATCTTAACACGGGATATAATTCATACTAACTCGAAATAATTTATGTAGCATTGGATAGAATATAGTGAATTTCATATTATACATATTATTCAATAATAAAATCTTAATGTTAGCACCATTCGATATGAAAATAACCTATTGCATCACAGGAACGCTTAAAACAATGATTGAATTAACCTACCGGTTAAATTTGAAAGCGTATATGATGTTTTACGTAAGTTGGGATTGAATCTGAGACCTTTGGCGTTCCACACGGTGCATGCGAGCGACTCGTGTTACCATATATATAAAACTTTACTGCATATGTAATAAGTTATTAAATTTAGGTGATTCCTTAGAAAACCAAAAAAAAATGAAACAATAGGAAGATGTTTAGAAACAATGTATTCATAAATAAATTTTAAACATTTTTAGAGACGACAATCTCCCTTAGAATAAATAACAAATGAGAACAAAGGAGCGGAGCATCAATCACTTCCACGGTCACTAATGCGTAGACTGACCGCATTCAACGTTAACTGTATCTGTAATGTAACCTTGGGATTCATACCCGTATTAATGATACAAGCAATTCCATTAACTTTCCTACTTAATTTAAAAAACAAAAATTAACGTCATATTACACCTGAAATTAGGATAAAAGTAGTCCAACGTTTCACCAGTTACTTTATACGTTACAACATGGAGATGGGAGAATAAAATATTTTGTAATTAATTTTCTGATAATTTACCAGAGCAAGTACCATTTTCTCCTGTTAATCCAAATAATATCTTCTTCCTGTTCGATTACTTGAAAGATTATGAGGATGCCTCAACATTTTGTTTTATAGGACCAATGCGTCTTTACCCTATCTTGACATTTGTGCTGTGAATGACCTCAAGGCATCCGTTGGTTGTATACAATGTAGAGGTCAAAAGGCGTAAGCTTCGCGCAAAACCAGACTCCGAAGGTAGGGGTCGACCCTCAGCTCTCTACGCTAGTAACAGAATCGATAATATAATTTTCCTTACCAACTGTTTGTGATATTGAAGACGGAAGTCGAACCTTAAGTACCTACTTACTACATACATACATACATATATAGTAGCCAAATTCGTTAAAATTAAATATATTTCAATAATTATATTTATAACTTGATGAGTTATATATAATATATAGATATAGACTTAATATATTTTTTCATAAGTATCAATTTAAATAGCTGAACTATATCAGTGCGATATATTCAATTTTTTTTTACTACGCCCATACATTCTGGCTTAGTTTCTTTTGTACAAAAGTCTATAAGACCTACGCCTTATTGATTGACATTTACGCGTTAAAAATATACATAGTACAACAGTTCACACTCGTTCGATCAGGAAATGAACAGTTTTCAGCGAACAGCCACCTTTCCAAAATACAATCAAACCTTGTAGAATTTAAACTCCGCCGCCCACATGTTCAATTGACAGAAATAAAATATAGTCACACAAGCAAATAATATTGGCAATATTAATAACATCATAATACAATTATAAAATATTGGTAGCAATTATAATATTATTTCGGTCAATATGAACAAAGTCACAATACAAGAAACAAAGGTGTAGATAGGTATAATTGAATGCAGAGGTTCATAGAATGTAAATCTTAAACAACAAAGTACATATAAAACATTCTAATAGTTTTTTTACTCAAACAGTTCATAATATTTTACGCAATATAAAAAATCATTCAGACCCAAATACACTGTGTGTTTTGTCGTATAGATCTTACAATCTCCCAACGATCCTCATTGTCCTAATACGTTTTCCACTAACCCGAACGCATGTCGATAGTTGATAGTGCGCTTTCAATATCCAGCCGTCACCCTTCTTTTCCACATATCGTAACATGTAAATATCTCCAAATCTAACGTCACATAAGGAACAGAGAGCTTTCAAGTCTATCACTTGTAAAACGTATCCAGATCGACTCTAATATAACCTATCAATCAATCCTATAGAAGGATGTTCTATTAATAAAAAGACATACATCGATTCAAACCCATATGGTAAAAGAGTTGTAATGCCGGTTTGTAGCGTGCAACTGTGGGTTTTATTACTGATGAAATGAATATACGAAAAACGTACTTAATTACCCAGTTATTGACTGGGTGTTTTCCTTTTTTTTATATGAGGTCGATGTCAGTTAATATATTAAGGATAGTACAATTTCGAAAAATTATTTCTATTTACACGCCCTCTGGTCTGTAACGATAAAATTATTGGCCACTTGGTGATTTCTGTTTACTCTGGAAAGGCCGTGGCTTCATGATATAATAATGATAATTTACAATCGATGATGTCTGAAAAAAACTTGAATACACACAAAACCACATACCAAGCTTAGTATTTACACTGTGTTTAGTAATCTCACATATGATCGCTAAGTAGTGACTATATTTGGTGTCAATTGGGTTATTCAATATTGTATTAACTAGAACGAAACTGCGACACTCTACACCGACTCTACATACAACGCATACGCAATGCCTGCTGTACGTGCATTTTCTCATGCGCTAATTAAACGCACACCGAAAAATTTAATTATCACTTTAAGTGCTTATTAATTTTATAATACATTACGAAACAAATTTAAAAAAGATGGAAAATTATTTAAGCGAACACTGCAAAATCATCAATAGGTACATTTTATTTACAATAATTGAATTGTAACATATGGAAAATTATAAAAATATTTTTTTTAATAATTATTACAGAAATATTTCTTTCTTGTTACAAGGATTATAATAATTTACTATTGGGAAAGAAACAACACGTAAAAACAAGAAATGACTGCAATGTTGCTAAATTAGCATTTTCCTTAAATAACCGCGCACCATTATATACGCACACATTGATTGGCACTTCATGAATTACAGGCATGATGTTACATTCTATTGATTTATTAATAAAAAAGTATTTTGTCTCGCTACACTTTAGCGTACTTGAAATAAGATGGAAAGAAAAGAGGATATGTTAGCACGTAACGTTTAGTAAGTAGTGGAAAAAAAAATTGGGAAATAGTTCCCCATTAGCACCGTAAGTGTATGTAGACTGTATGCTTTGGCAATAAGGTTGATTATAAAAATCAAAATTTTCATACGGAATTAAATGTTGAAATTAAAACTTGTATTATTTTTCATATCATGTGCGAAGCAATGAAAAAATATCTGCAAATTTTTTCCATTTGAATACTTAACTTATTTCAATTCGTTCACGACGCAATAAATTTTATTCATACCTACGTGAATTTGAAGTAGTTATAACTTTTGAATTAATTTAACAATGTTCCTTTCTAAAAACAAAATTCTAAAACCGCACGCACGCAGTTCTTAACCTTGACATTTGGTGAAAAAACAAAAAACAAAAAAACGAAACCAAGAAAAAATATCCTACGTACCTATTTCATTGGAACACTACCTACGCACAAAGCAGTTTCATGGATTACTACATAGACGTGAATTTTGAAATGGTGTTAATAGAATGTGAATGAAATAGAAATTCCTTCTACATCGATGAAAATTTTACTTCATATGTATTTAATTTCGACGTTAATTATGTATTAATAACTTGATATATAAAAAACATAATTACAAAGATTTTAATCGTTAAGTAAACACTTTTATATAAAAACCATGGATTTCATATTTAAATAAAAATTTGTATAATTATCTACATAAATGACATTGGGTATACTAAATTAAAATACTTTTGTTGAGATCAAACCACCAGTGCTTTGGACACTAACAAACAATAGCAAGTTAAAACTATTGTATACTCATGATAATTTATAACGTCTTACATTTGAAATGAATCGAAAGTTACAAATGGCTAAACATTGAGTTATCTTTTAATGCGTATCATAGAAATAACATACTGTGTGCCAATTACAACACATTTCGACACTACGAAGAAATCTAAAAAAGAATTAGCGCGATTTTAATAAATTACACTAATTTAAATTTTTTCACTTATATGTGAAAATTCAATAAATTTATGAAATGGAAATTATATTAATCACAAATAAGTTACTATATAATTGGACAGAAAAAAATTTACTATTAAAAATATCGTTCGAAATTCGAAACGCACCGCGCGTCTCGCGTCTGTTTCCCGCCTGTCGACCGGCCGAATACGAAGGACTTGGCGTGAAACAAGCTGTTCCAGTATCTAGAGGGGCAGTGGCGAAAGTGCTTCCAAATAACCACCTATAAAAACACAACACACAAACCGAATAGCATCCAGTTCGAACCCTGACTCCACCACCGTTCAAGAGGCAAGATGAGAAAAACGGTGAGTTAGGCCCCAGATTAAGTGTAGTGCAGTGCAAGTGACTTCAAAAAAGTGTAATCTCAAACGCCAAGTGTGTCCCGTGCCGGAGTGTTTAGTGTTACAGATTATAATTACATACCTATAACCTGTATATTATCTGTGCTTGTTTTCATACGGGATGTGACACACTTTTTTGAAGTCAATGCTGTGTTTATTATCTGTGTAATCGATCTTCATATCCTTCAATTTAAAACGTAGTGACGGCTTGTATCAATACAACCGATTCGCTGGATCGTAAATTATTAGCAGAACAAAGGAATTAATGTTTCCTTTTAATCGATATGTCTGCTTTACGAATTACTCAAGACTCGGTTTTTTATAGATACGTTCATTTCAATTTTTATTTTGGTATTTTCAATTTACACTTTTATAAAATCATACTGAATAATTTTATTCACAAAACATATTATAAATAATATTCAAATTAATAACGTTATTACTATTAACAATATTCTATCACCAAATTTAATGTATAATAATAATGTATAAATAAATAAAAAATAATGTTCTGTATATACATAATTATGAAGTTAGCAGTGTAAATGGAACAACATCAGTAACCACTATAATATGGTTATTTTATATTAGATAACCAGAGATAATCTGCCGTAAAATGGCTACTCGCATCGTACTTAGCAATCATCGCTAGAAGTTCTTAGGGAAAACTCGTATTAGGTATTCGGAAGAAAAACTAACGAATACGCGTATATTTTGTTACTAATTTACATATAAATATGTATAATAAAAATTAAAATACACAACATCGCGCCTGTAACCTGCGAAGAAGTAGGCAGAAGAGTGTAGTACGCACCCACATTTAACCAGTAACCGTTTACATCTCACTATGGAATACGGAATAGAATATAAAATATTCCCAAAACTAAATTGAGAAAATAACTAGACAAAGATATTATTCCGTGCATTTGATATAGAAGCCAATAAGATCTTATACTCCTATAAAGTTTAACTAAATAATAAGCAAGAAGTTTCAAAAGAATTAGCTACAAATTAATTACCGATTTTACTAGATTTTAAATATATACATGGGTCTGTTTTGTATAATTTTCGTTAGTGAAGAGCGGGACCCTAACCATGCCTTTGAAAAGATATGTGATACGTTTTCTAGTCGTTTCTTGTATTACCAAGAATGTAGAGATTATTCACCTAGAGTACCCTGGTAACGTGTGTCGTTTCCCTTTTAGAATTGTGAATTGATTTGATGTCTCTACCGCAACCGCTGACAAGTAGTTCCGTATGTAAAGGTATTTGACTTGCGTAGTGTATATCGGTCATGTGGTAAAAAATTGTAATTCTCCTAATTTATTTTATTATAAATCAACAGAAAATTTATTATTACTAAGTTGTATAAAATTTTAACATGTTCCTAGTCCTATGTTGAACCGTTTTTATATTTAAATCTATTTAATTTACATAATAATATATATAGTAAAACTTATATGACTCGTAGCAAGGACGATTTGCTTAGCTTAACTCGTTAAGTGGAATGATACTACAAGAATTTTGTATAGTCGTCACCTCAGTCGGACATGATACATAAATATTAATTAAATATATGTATATTTCCATGTATCGAGCACAAAGATATTAATAATACACCGAGGGTATGAACACCTATTGGTGTTATATCACAATAAGGGTTTTCTCTTAGTCCACTTTGAAGACGAGTTATACGTGCCTCGAAGAGGAAGTGCGCCCGAAAGAGTAGAACAACCTTTTTTAAACTCGCCAGTAACATATTACTTATATACAAAAAAAACATTACAAGCCGTGTTAGAGTTTTAGTAAGATCTGTAGTGCTTTAGATGTAGTTCTAAAATTATTTCCGACTCTATGTAGAGATACAATAAACCGCCAAATTAGAGCTACTGTTTGTAACAGTTTCGTTCATAAAATATATGTCTTGCCCAGTATATTTTACATAAACATTCCCTTTATAATTAATTTTTTTAATCATTCCATTGTAAGCCTCCGATAAGAATTTTTAAGGTCATATTCTAAACAAATTCCACTCTACATTTCAATGTGGAATTCATTCTAAGCTGCATTAATCATTTCTAAGTTTGTAGATCATAATATTTGTACATTGTTACCATGAAGAAATACGCAGAGAGAAACTAGGAAGCAAGACCGTGAAATCGTATACCAAAGCTGCTGCTAATCCCGGTATAATACCAGTTAATTATATAATAGGAAATTGCGTGGATGAAGAGAAATAAGACCCTTACTGGCAGTGCAAACAGCACATAACATACATATTATATTTTGTCATTAGTAAGCAACGTAATTTTTAATATGTTATATAACATGCCTCGTTGATCGTGTTGGTTGCAAGTGCAACTGCCGAACGGGAGGTCCTGGTTTCGATTCCCGGGTACTACGGCACTACTAAATTTTCTTATTTAGATTTTCTAGTAGTAGCTCGGAGTCTGGATATGTGCCCGGTATATGGAATAGGCTCACCACCTATTCCATCGTTGGACTTAAAAGTAACTGGTGAAACGTGGGAGTGTTCTACATTCATCTGCCTACTTCTTCGTGGATTACAGGCGTGATGTTACTTACATAACATATTAACATTAGAATAAGGACCTCAGATCTATAAAAATAGAGTAATTTGCCGCTCCGTGGGACGATTGTTTAACAAGAATTAAAACCTTTGTTGTGTAGTACATGGGAACTACACTTCAGTTTTCTATTATAGTTGCAGATATAATCCTCAAGGATCACAGGCGTGAAGTTATCCTTATATTAAATTTTTAATACATTAGTACGGTAACAAATGGGATTAAAATTCGTGCGACGCGAACTAACTTTAATGGATTTTTCCTTTTATGGCCGACAAACTGGAATCTCATTAAAAGTTAGCAACGTTGATGCTTTACGAAATGTATTAACAAAATATTACCTACAATAAATTGGAATATTTTAAAATCTGAAATAAATTATAGTTAATTTAATATATATTTGAATAATTTGTTCTGTTCGAAAGCATATCGCCAAAAGTGTTTAAAATTACAAATTACTAATTAAAGTTTCGATGAGCAATGTCAGTCTATTGCGAATTTTTCTGTATAATACTGGCATTTCTCACAAATCACCAAAAAATTATTACACACTCACGTCAGAAACGCGAAATAGGGCATAACGTAATTATTTCATTAAAATGTAATATTTCAGAAATGCGTAGGTATACCAATTAAAATTGTATTTTCTAACTCAAATAAAACTACCGGACGGTTGCGACATTGCCAATTCATCGGTTTCCTGTTGCGAATTATGATTGACCCGAAACCGGTTAATCCGGTTTAAGATCAAAACGCAACAACCAATGGATGCTATTAATCTGACATATATTGGAATGCTGATGCACCTTAAGAAATACAAATGGAGATTGAATAACCGGTGTTGACACAGTATTAATATGTGAGATGATAGTTATTTGATGAAATTGTAGAGGTAATGTTTGTTTTTTGACTTATAATTGTAACAGCTTACACGAGATATATTATTGTAAATGTTCGTTACTGAATGTTTTTTCGGTATTTTTTTTAAGTACAGTATGACGTTCCGTTTGACGTAAGTTTCAAAAATACACACAATTCATTTTGGCATACGAAGTAAATACATATATTCATGACAAAGAAAATATTCTGTATATTTCTTCATAAAGATCAGTAATATGTATTATTTATCAGTAATATGAAGTCACAGAAAGAAATATTTTTGTAAAGTCTTTAAAGCGTTGTCACAATGTCTCTACAAAAGGAAATTACGTTAGAATACGACCTACAAATTTGAAATTTGCATATAAATAGCATGTAAAACAGCTCCCACGTACTTTATCTCATCATAGGAAGTGGCACAACGATTCCCATCAAACCGTAATACTAAATTGACTGCACAAAAAGCAAATTCATATATGAATGGCTTGTGAGAATACAAAACGCGCCACGCAAGCCGCAGCGGCTAATCGCTTGCGTTTAACATCTTTATTGAAGAACCAATCACGATTTAAAAAAAAACGAATATTTTATTTAATTTTAAATTCGATTAACAAATTGAGAAATACAAAAATATAAATACGTCGAAGACTTATAGAAGAGTCCTTATTGTAGTTATATTGTAGTCCTTATTGTAATTATATAATAAATACAGAAATAGGTCGCATAACGCAAGCCGCAGCCGTTAGCCGTTGGATGCAGTTAGGTAAGTAGTTGTGACCTGGTTTCGTTTACGCAAGCTATCCCACGAGCCACCCTCTAGCCTCGTAAATTACCGCTGAGTGTTAAATACGATATTTTTATGGTGACTGTTATTAGTTACAAATTGTAGTACTTATTTTCTCTTTATAAATACAATTCTAGAATCAGAGGACGATATTGTCAGAACATATATGAGGAGGAACACTTATTGATCAGTTGCCAACTAAATCATATGATTTCATTTAGAATTCTCTCTAAGGTAGTTATTTTCTTTACGAAACGGAAAACAATAGTTTCTTTATCATGTCCAAATAACTCGCTAATATTTTTTCAACAAGGATCAAATGAATGAATCGTTAGAATTTCGTATCGAACAACAATATCGACGCCGGACTCAACGCAGAACCTTGGTAGAGTTGCGAAAGATAGGTAAATGTATCCCACGAGTCATTCGATAGCCGACCTCGATCGCTGATTAGCAGTGTTTACTGTCAAACGGAGGTTTTTACGGAAGCATTCTAAATAGAGCTTGGAAAGTGAACGTCGTTTAAGCCATACTCTATATTATTGTTTGGTTTTTACAGTCTTGGCTATTTCGAACTCGCTTGTTTATTTAGTTTCATTCGTTTTTATCTAAATAACGTGCATACTATTTCAATTGTTTGAAAATGGACTCTATATTGTTCTCGCTGGTCTTGTTCATATAATGACTAGAAACAATTAAATTTTGACTTAAAAAAGTAATAACTTAAAATTAGGTCAAAAGTTTCATTCTCATTATAATGTTTGTATTTAATGTTATGTAATAAAATAAAAATTATCTAAACCTTGTAGAATTTTTAAAGCCACATAATGTTATTGACACAGACTGCTTTGCAATATGCTTAATAATAGCAACCATACCACAATTCCCAAAAATTTTCAAATATACTCGTGTAAATATATATAACATCTTTATAATTAATTTAAAATCCAAACAATTTCCCATATTACCTATAAACCCGTGTATAATTACGCTTACTTAATTTTCAATTATAACTAAATTTTAACGCATCATTACAAAATACATTTTCACATTACCACATATCGTGATAATTATCATGATTATGACAAAAAAAAACTAATTTATTACAATCAATCGGGTAACGTTATGTGTACGTACACAAAAACGAAACGACGTAATAACACACACCTGTTTATTACCGTTAAGTGATTCATGATCGTAAAAACATCGGTTAGTATTACATTTTCATTACTTCGTAATGTAATGTAACATAACAGTTCTCGGAACAATACAAATCAATGTTCACTCGTATAATCTCTGACAATGAAAAGTGAAGAAAAAATCAATTGAAATTAGTTACTTGGTTAATTTATTGAACAAATATAAATTATAAAAATGCCTGATTTACTGAGAGTAAATAGAATCATTAAATGTAGAGAAGGAACTTTATAATATACGTAATACCTTCTTGCTAATTATGAAAATAATTGCTTGCATTAAGAAATATGAGTTACATGAAGAAACTTCTCAATATGAATGAACTGTCATTAGTATTACTTGGTTATAATTTGAGTTCTTATACAAAATAAAGTATGATCTCAATTAAAAATCGTAAATGTAAAGCTTAATTTAACCTTGTTTCAAAATTTCGCCACGCGTTACTACTCATTGCATTGAATCCATTAAATCTTAAATCATGACCACGCGGAGTGTGAAATTACGTCAGGCGATAACGCCTCTTGAATCACAAACGCGTTATTTTCACTCAATTTATACGAGACCATTAAAGATTTCTATCCAGTTTTCCTCTATGTTAAACATTCTATCAGTGTTTTGGAAATATCTTTCTTTGTAACGTGGAGTTGAAGTGAAAATTAAATGGTCAGTCATTACAAAGAAACTTGACAACGACTTTACCCTCATGAGTCTATTACCATTGCTATAGGTTTTGTGCTAAGTAATTCCACTGTGTTGCGCAGTCTAAAACTAATTTTGATTCAATTAATTGGACATATCTAATAGAATTGAATTACAATTAGCCTATTCAGAAATACGAGTACATTCGACGCCCAGATGTAAGTTAACGTGGCATATGTCACGTGTCCTTTAACCGGTCGTAAACAAAAGACATTTGCTCGTAATTACACACCACACCCGGCTGCGCCACCTTGCGTAATATTAGTGCAACTGCACCGCACATTTGCCGTGTAACCGGGGAATCAATACGGTTATTATCTAACCGTTTATCGACATGATTGTGTGCAATACGTACTTGATACAGAACGTATAATGAAAAATTTTGACGACTCGATATTTTCCTATTCAATTACTATACATGATTGTGTGTTCAAGATACTTTGATGTCGACTGGAAATTATAAAATAAACGTATAATATTGTTTAAAACTTAACAAAAATGGCAATTAACATTGATTTTTATAAAGTATGTAGATTTCAAATAAATACGTACATACATACATACATATCTTCACGCCAGGTCCCTTGCGGGGTAGGCAGAGAGCACAGAGTGCCAAATATC
>DWFO01003778.1:0-11954 GCA_018246595.1 Mimoniades nurscia nurscia
AAACGTGGGAATGTTCTACATTCCTCTGCCTACCTCTTCGGGGATTACAGGCGTGAAGTTACTTTTTTTTTGTTTTTCAAGTAAGCATCCTGTTGAACTTCGATATCCCGTCCCAGATTACGGTTTCTCTAATAAAGCTTCAAATAGTTCCATATTTCTGTAAACGTTTATAGATCAAATGACAGGAAGTGCATAATTTGATTTCCTGTCTAAATAGTTCTCGCCATTATAACGGACTAGTTGGGTCACCCATAACAAACTAATATCGGAACTTGCGTACTAAACCACACATCTTCTGTGTTAACATATAAGATTTAATATTGAGTAAATATCAAACTGCTCGAAGGAAAATGATGGTGTGCTAAAGCAAACAACTGTCACCGAAATTAATATTTGACTTTCTTCTGATTATTAAAAGATTTATTAAAATTGGATGTTCGACTTATTTATGACTGCGTGTCTTTGCTTCCTTTTCACTGTTTAAATTGATTCCCCTGTCATTGGAGCGGAGACAACATGCTTTTGATTCGTCGACAACGCACATAACGGTTCCATATTTAAATATAGCGCATTATTTGAAAGTTATTTGTTATACCCCATGATAAATAGTAATATTATTAATATATTACTAAAAAAGGTTTATTTTATTCATTTTTCAAACACAACGAATAATATTTTGATTATCGATTGTAAGCATTAAGCATTTTTGCAAAGTAATTACTGTAATTTAATTAAACAACTGGTTATGTGAGCAGTAAAGTAATAATGTCAGAATGCGACATCTTTATCACCGTCTTCAACCCTTTTGATTCAATGCTAGCTACATGGGTTCTCTCAGTAGGCAAAAATGTGTGGGTTTCCTGCCAGTCGTTTTTTTCAACGTTGCAAAAACGAAGTTATTCGTTTTAGTTCAACTGTTTAATTGCGTAATATTGTATACCCAGGAGAGCTTGAACCAGTATTCGAACCCCCGCAGCGTGAAGCCGATATCTAAACCAGCTTACCATTAATATAGTTCCAATAATCTAAAGCATAAAAGAAGACCTTGTGACACGGAAGTTTATATCATGTCTATTTTGTCAAATGCTCATAATTCAACATATAGAAATCGAGTATACTTACTACAATTTTGTATATGTCATATGAAAAGTTCGCGGTGGGTCTACTTAATTTATGTAAATAATGACATTACATGACATAAAAAATATTACTGTTACAAAGAAAACACTATGTGATTAATATATGACCACCTAAATTTTGATTTGACAAATCATGTGTCCGAGATCACACGACCGCAACAAATTAATGCTAGAAAAAGAACATTAAAATATTCTATTTGTAACAAGAATTGGGCTGACCTTGATCAAATAAATTTTATATTAAAACAAAAGATATTACTATACATTCTGTACTATAATCTATATTACATTAGCCAATGCAAAACACAATATACTTTAAGTACTTTTTTAGTATTCTGCATTGTACAATGTCTTTGGATTATTTTGGATTGTTAACCTTGGATAAAATATTAATGTTGAATACATATAGGTACATATATACATATGTATATATATTCAACATTAATATTTTATCCCTCGGCTCCAGCCTACACATCTTGCTGGTAAATCCGCCACTGATTTTGTCTTACTTCATACACTGATTAATATAGGCAAACTGATATACTTTTCAACGCGCTAACATCTTTCAAGGATGTCACAATGTATTTTCTATAATGACTGACAGACTGAATGACTATAAATGAATGAGTAGAATAAATACACCTGACCAAAATAATAATCTAATGATTATAAGAATATATGTATTTCATGCAATACGAGGTTACCTTTTAAACGATAATAATATCTTAAGAACTCTCACATGTACCTTCGAATTTAAACTAGGCAGCGCGTTACTATGGTAACCAGATAGTAGATAAAATCTGCATACAAACTTATAAAAACATTTTTTGTACATATTATATTTATACCTAGTCAAACATCAAAATAAGTGTCCTGGATGGTACTCGAATTTATAACCTCGCGTTTACTAGCACGAGTCTCAACCATGACTCAAACGTAGGTACCAGTTCATAGTACCTACCCATAACTTATTCGTTTTGGTTTAAGCAATTAGAAGTTCACGAAAACGAGTTCACGTCTTATTTATAACTCAGAACCGAACTTACCAAGGTAAGCGACCAAGCAGATACGTATGTGGAATAAAAAACGTCTTGCATTTCGTGAATTCTCACCAAATCCAGAATGACATCACCGATCGCTCGAATTGCCTTTAACGATGGAACACACATCTCCATGCATTCGTTAACACGCACGCGCGTGTGTGGGCGCACTTGTAATTCTAATTTTACCTTTTCGAAGACTCATCTCATATTCTTGTGCATCGAATTGCATGACTCATTGAAACACCAAATGCGAGACGCTTGCTAACATATCGCTCGTGGACAGGTACTGCGAATTCTTTCTCCAACTTAATACATAGACAAATTTATATCATAATGAATTTATTTATGTATTGTATAAATATACTCGCCCATTAGTCGAGTAGTCAGAATGATCGCCAAGCCGGAGATCGCGGGTTTGATTCCCATGCTAGTCGAATATTTATGTGGTGAGCACATAGTTATTTACTATGTATGGGCGTAAAACAATATGTATATAAAGTAACTAGTGATTCACTACTTACTTTATATACATATTACATATACCTACTTATATGTAGTTCATCAGACGTCTGGATTCCTTAATAAAGTATTAAGCGTCCCCTGAGAGGATATGCCTCAATATCGTCACGCCGGACATGCGGATTGGGGATTGCAGAGAGCGGCTTCTGTCCCTCGGCGGCCAGGGCCGGGCACGCTGTAGGTAACTTGCGCTATACTGCGATATCGCCCTCGTCGGGCTTAGTCTTCTCTTACATCACCTTGTTATCCCAGCATGGGGTCGAGGGACGTATTCTCCGCCCCGACAAAGATAATTAATTATAAAATAGGGCCTTAACCCTAGTCGTTTGTAAGGAAACTCTTGGCTTCTATTCTCTAGTCTTTCGTACGTCAAAAATATTCAAACGGATAATATAAAGTAATTTTATTAACGTAACATTATTAAACGAAACATAAACTTGTATTGAAAGGATACGATATTTTCCTGTGGAAGTTAATATCTACATTTACATCTCTGCTAACATTATGTTATGACAGCTACGTCCCTTAACCAAGATAATACATTAGATTGATACCCGTTCGGATAAATTCATTCACTCTCCCAACTCCTACATGGATTTAAATACACCTGTTTAGATATATGGCTGACAGTGTATACATTATTATGCATGTGTGCAGTGATAGCTTAGTGTTTAAGATTTCAGCACAAGATTTTGAGTTAGTGCAGTGAAGTGTTATCAGTAACAAAATGAATCAAATTTAGTAGTAATTAAAGTACACGAGAACAAAGTGTCCTTTCCTTAATAGAGACAATAAGAAATGTGTTATTGGACATATGCTTAGTTACAGTTCATTTAGCAGTTTTGGTTATAATCAAATTACTCCTCCTCGTGGGCTAGATCGTAATTTTTGAAAAAATAAAAATCAATTTCACCCCACTCCGATGCGATGGTCTAAGGTTCAAAGTCTGGCACATACATCTTAATCCGCATAATTGTATCAAGTTCTAACATAAAATGTCAACTGATGTAATACAGTCAAGGAAAACTGCGTAACTTATACACATTGGAGTACTGCACGTATTTTCTAAAACGTTCGAAATTTGCCAAACCTCACTAACCCAGTGTGGCAGCAGACTATCATTTTTACGCTTATCATTTCCGTAGAGATCTGTCTATAAAACGGTACCGTTTCAATTTTAGAGACTTTTGGAGAGAAATATCATCCAAATCTATCGCGTTTGCAAGTAGGTCCACGCGTGACAAGAATTATTAAATGATAATTGGGTAACCAGAACATAGCGGGTAGCGATCGAGTAGGCTCCAAGGCTTGCCAGCTTTCATAAGGAAATATTAGAACATGGGAACATCGTTAACATTTAGGCAGAATGCCGTTTTACAAATTCGTACCGAAATCTTTTATTACGCAGGGACACCATCAAAACACTTAGCGAACATACATATTATTATGTAAATTGCAAGGTTCAAAATTGATATTTGAGAAGCGCGTACCGTTGCCTTCAAGTACTAACGGAATATTAACATAATTTCCGATGTTTATCGCTGGTATTACTGACAGTTCACGTAAGTGTACTGAAATAAGGTAACCCATAAAACTGGGCTCCATTCAGCGACAGAGTGTGAGACCGTTAGCTCGGTGGCCACCTTAAGGATACGTGCCGTCTTGACAATGAATAGAATAAGTCTTTCATTTAGAGCTGGAAAAGTGATGGCAACACTTATGGTACTGCACATGTCCATAAACAACAGTGACCGCCTACCATCAGGTGGTCCGTCTACCCGTCAATCTACAATCAATTTGAAAACAAAGAAAATACGATTGTTTTAATTAATGCTATGTGTGATTGAACAGTGCGTTATAAAAATTTAAAATACTAAACGTTACTTAGCAGACATGGATACTCATCAATAGATTTGGAGGCGTGTAGTTACAATGTTTATGTAACTAGCTCATAAGTTTACATAAAGTGATATTAATGGTACATAATGTTCAACCCAAATAGTGGCAACTTAATGGTTTGGTGCCTTAAACGATATTATTAAATTGACTGTTCCATTGCAGCTATTAAGAAACATTCGTTAAGCCTGGTCCGAGGCCATCGATCCGATGTAGTACAGATTGACCGCTATTTATTTATAAATCCACCCTAAGACATTAAAGTAAATACAACACAATATTTCATTCGTTAAAGAATTGATTTTAATGAAGGTCTAAATATATCTGTATATCTAGTAATCTATATGTATATCAAATTACATACAAAATGTTTATCTGGCAATAGGTATCAAGTTTCATATCCGTGAGGAGTCGAAATGAAGGTAGCCTATGTCACGGCCCATATATTGTCTCTATGTAAAAAAATATTAGATCCGCTGCTTCGACACTACGTGACAGAAGGATATACCAACAAACGCATTTGTATTTGTTATCTAATATAATGAATTTTGAAAAAAATAATATTAAAACTGAAAATACTTTAATAATGGATGGTCGTGTTGGTTGCAAGCACTGCAGATCGGGAATTCCTGGGTTGAAATACCGGGTCGAGCACCGCTGGATTGGAAACGTAACTGGTGAATCGTGGGAGCGTAATAAAATACTCTGCCTACCTCTTCGGAGATTGCAGGCGAGATGTCACGTATATTTATAGTATTTTAGTATTACTGTCACTGTTGAAAATGTACTCATTATTAGGTATGTCTAAAATAAACGTAACGTACGTAAATGTAACATCACGCCTTTCATCCCCGAAGAGGTAGACGGACGCATATAGAAGACTACCACGTTTCACCAGTTACGTTTACGTACCACTACTAAATAGATGGTGAGCCTATTGCCATATACCGGGCATATATCCAGACTCCAAGCCACTACTAGAAAGTCTAAATTAGAAAATTTAGTAGTGCTCGCCCCGGGAATCGAACCCAGGACCTCCCTTTTGGCAGTCGCTCTTGCAACCAACACGACTAAACTACTTTAATTACTAAAATACTTCAGTTTGTTTGATTTGTTTTTGAACAGTGTGAGCTTAAAAAATATGTATAAAAGAACTCGAAATAATTTAAGTTTCAATAATATATTTCAGTACTTATGTTATTTTTAGAGTGTTTATAATCTGAACTCCTAATGATTTACGTAATAGAAACAAGGAACATATTATCTTAATAGATATTAATGCGAGCAACTCTGGTATACTGCGATGCCATACTTAAGGAGCATGTCGTTAATGAATGTAAAGTTATTTTTAACTGAACGGATGCCGCCGAGATTTGGGTCAGGCGATGGTAGTGCTAATTCTCTGATAACTTCGTCCGCTGGTTCGCTTCCATTTTTTCTTTATGTGTTTACGTAACTTTATAATTTTTCTGAATAAAAATAAATTACAGCATATTTTTTTTTGACAATTTAATAAATAATTATTGAGTTTTGCATGTTAATAATATTATTTTAATTGGCAAAAAAAATTATTATGTAGGTACCTAACGAAGACTCAACTTTTTGACCTTTATTAATCTTTATTCATATGTTTATAAATTTTTATTAAAGACGACGTTTTTAAAATATGTAGGCACTTTATAATCTCTATAGGATAAATTATCATTTTAAAACTATTGTAAGTAATATTTACGTACGATACAAGCCTTAATAAATTTTAAGCTGTTTACAACGTAACGGATGTTCTGAGGACGCGATGTGGGTCAGGCGTGCATCGGCTGCACAAAGAGTGGTTATTTAGAGATGCCGGGATATGCGAATGGAATGCATAAAGTTGAAGTTTTACGTATGAGACGAAAGATGACTCGTTTTGAGCTAATAAAGCTCACAGCTTAGAGATTAGGTAGACGCCAATAGCTTCGTGGTGATTATGTGCGGCGCATATATTTTTTAATTTAACAAATAATTAAATTAAACGTGCCGAGGGAGACCAACACTCACCTATCTAGACCAAATAAATAAGCATTTATGTGATGCGGACGTTAGAAGTCTTCGAAAATGGCGTTCATGTACGAGTATGAAGAGAGTGATGAATGTGGACGAAGCACGACAGGTGTGTAAGAATAGAGATATTTGGCATTCTGTGCCCTCTGCCTACCCCGCAAGGGACCTGGCGCGAAGATATGTATGTGTATGTATGTAATCAATTTAAATTTATATTGCAATCTTATAACAAAAACAGTTTTGTTTTATAATTTTTATACGGCCAGGATAATTGTCTTTTACTGGGCAGTACAAGCCATAAATAAATATAAATTCTATGATTATAAAATTGTTCATATCGCGTTCTTTGTGCCGTTACAATATTACTTAATATTATATACTTTTAATTTTGTTATAAGTGCTTAGTATGGAGATAGGTTTAGTTTTAATAAATAATTAATGTAATGTTAATGTAAGCATTGAGATTAAAATAAAATAAAAATATAGAATTAGTAGAATTATTAACCCCATTTCGATGTATTGTACTTGAAAACTAATTTGTTAAAATAATATGTACCTAATACAAAGACACAATGTGAACCTAATTGAAAAAATATGGGTAGAGATAGCCACAAAACATTTTATATATAAAGTTTCAAGTTATTAGAACTTTTCTTCTTGTTTCTGTCACAACCAAAACGCTGCTTACGAGTGTGTTGCTACGACTTCATTTGTAAATTCCATTTCGGGCACGACACCACAAAATAGATCAACATTACAACTGTTTCCTGAAGCGATATTAATCATTTATGTTTACAGATGGACAATTTTTTGTCACTTTTCAGATAGTTTTTATACACACAAGTATTGAAGATGCTATGAAGCTAGAATAATGTATAAAATTAAATGAACCCAATATTCATTCAGTCTTGGAGTTGATAGAACCAAGGCCAATGACCTCCCCCCCGCACTCCTCCCTTCTGCCAATGATATTATATCGCACTGCGTAGGTGAGGCCAATAGACCAATTTACGACTTGATACTGCGAACCACATTCAGTAATTCGATACGTCGTAAAATTGAAGTGTGGCATCGAATTTATTGAAGACAATGTTGGTATCACAACAACGTATTTTGATGGTCGTGTGGTCAATAGCTTAGTGGTGAGCTCGGTGTTGGGGGTTCAATTCTCACCAAGGACAGTTATCTATTAATGTCATGCGTCCGAATTATCCGATCCGATCGAAGTCCGAATGAATATGTGTATACATAAAAAAAAAACTAACATTATGCCCGTAATCCTCGGAGTGTAGGCTTAGGAGTGCAGTACTTTCCGACGTTTTACAAGTTATGTTTAAGTTCCAGTATTGAGTAAGAGAATAATCTACATTAGTGAGTGGGAGCCTCACACCGCTGCACCAAGCACAAAATGTAAGTAACAAAAGTACAATAGTACTCGATCCGGGATTTGGACTTAGGACCTTTCGATCAGCGGTCGCGCTTGCAACCACTGTACCATCACGGCAGTCTTATTACGTATTTAAATATGCATTAGTTTATCACGGGATATCTCCACACACGGCCATCTGATTCCAAAGTAAGCGTCAAGAGAGCTCGTGGTATGGTAACCAGATGGCTGATAAACTACATAATATGTACATATATATACATAGGTACTTAAATAGATATTTTTTTAAATTTTTCACACCCAGACACATAACAAATAATTGTGCTTATGACACAAATATTTATTCTGGGTGGGAATCGAACCCACGACCCCCGGCGCAACAGTCAGGTTCACTAACAACTGCACCGACGGGCCTGTCATTGTATGTATGTGTGTATTGCCGTACATACACGTAGTTTATCATTTGCGTGTCATCATCATAGCGCGGGCTCTGCATAGTTTGAATCAGATAACACATATGAAGGTGTCCCAGTATATTGCTGTGTAAGATATTATCAAAGTAACGTTCGTATCGATATTGGCATTGGACGCGCTGAGATGTTATGATCAGACCCGTTAATACGATACACGCGTTTGTAGATGCCCATAAACAATGAACGTTACTCATAAAGTGCTCCCGAAATAGCTTCAATGCATCGAATTTACATCGCACACGATCCTTACTACGGGTTAACCCAAAGCGACGTCATTATTATTGTATGTAGATAAATAAAATTATCACTAAGGGGTATGTACCTAAATGCGTGATCCAAAAGAAATTATAGCTGTCTTTTAGCACGCGCCAGGTTCGTACGGCTCTTGCGCGAATGAATATTCGTACCTTTTACGTAGTATTTATTAGCGTTGGAGCCGGAGTTAGTCGATTAACCTTCTCGAGTCGGCTTAGAAAATAGTCACAAGTTTTAATTTCGGACTACGCATCACGTAGAGCGTAGTGCAGGAACGTCCGAGTTTCCTTTTACGAAAACCTAGCAGAAGGTCTGTAGAGAGTATTAGTTATACTTCTACATAAAGAAAGAAATCCTTACCGATACCGAGCAAAGTACGTATTTCTTAAATCGATAAACAAATGAGAACGCATGGTAGGCGCGCTAGCATTCCATAACAGTGCGTATATCGGGTGTTTATTTTAGTCTCCAATCGGATATGCAACGAGTAGCAGCGGTGATTTTATGCTCTACCAATGTTTATTTTGAATTTGTATTCGGACTTAAGTGGATTTTATTGTTTGAGCGTTCCTGCAGGGTTATTGACCTACTATGGTACCTTGGGGAACGAGTGCCTACTTGAGTAAATGTTGAATATACGTGTATGAGTAAATATGTTGTTGGTGTTCCCAGAAACCTGCTAGATGGACGTTAGAGCAGAAAACGCTTCGACAGTATTCCCTACATTTGTATTGCAAACTGTATAATTATTTCATATTTCTATCGTACTCAGAGTTGCGTTTCTTTGCAATCTCACCTGATATAAAGGTAGATGCAGCCCAAGACGCAGCACGCTTGCCTAGGAAGTGCCTATTCAGTCTTGTGTTAAATAATTTCAGGTTACCTGTATGAATCGCGACAAATAGATGCCGGCAGAATGTTACACTCCTTCGTAGTCTGTAGCAAATGATTTAGCGAAACGGTTCGTCCTGTTTAGAGAAAACTTCAAAAGTTCTTGAATTGTAGGCCATCTTAACGCATCGTATTTTTTTATGATGAGCTTTTAATATTCATATCGCAATTACAGGAGCTACGGAAACGGAATTAGGTATATTCGTTTTGGAAACACTTTTCTTCGTCTGTGTACATAAGTGATGGATTTTGTAGTTTGTTTTGTGTTTAGCACCTTATTGAGATGCTGCAGACTGGAAAGGAATCACTACGACATTGTAATAAAGGACACATACGGCGTGGTTAGTTATTTTATCAATGACAATTAGGAGCAAAATTTTCCAAAACTTTTCGTGTTTAACATTTCAACAATTTCGATTTGAGGATATCACCAGTAATGGTAACAGGTTCCTTATCACACTCCTTGGGAGTCTTAATAGAATTTTCAAAGAAGTTAACCATTTTTTTCTAAACAAAAATGGATCCAAATACCTAAAAAAAACATATACCTAACATATAATTATATGCATGTACATTTCAATTCAAGACTTGTCCTTCGTGGTATGTCATCGTATTATATTACTTATACGTTAGAACCGACATTTGGAAGTTGCAGTGGTAAGAATTACAACATGTGTGCAAAGTGAGCTATCTTGTATTGACCTACTCTAATTACATTTACGTGTAACGCTAATTGGAATTGTTTTGTTAAATAAACTAAATCACACCTTTGGATAAGACAGTTGGGGCACTCCGCTAATTAGTCCGTCGGACGTGGCGGCGTGGTTGCAAGGTTTGCATACAAATACGAACCTAGACCGAGACAAACATATGCCGGCTAGTCCTTTGAATAAATATACATACCTTAGAGTAGAGCTTACCCACTATTTTGTTCGCATTGCATCACTATATATCAATTAGAGCTTTTCAATTTGCGTTGTAATTTTATTATTATAGATCAGTACGTGTTTATATATTTTTTATAATTATTCGCCCTCCCACTTCGAGTGTGATTGTTACATTCTGCAAGTTTCGACTGTCAATGAAAGTTCGTCAATAAGGTTAAGCCGCAACGAAAATTAGTTCAAACGGAAGGAAAGCCGACGAAAAAATTTTGAAAGCAGTTGTAGTAATTTCTTTATTTATAAATAACGGTATTAGCAGAATGTGGTCATCTTTAAATTATAGACAAACATATCAAATTTATTTATATATTTAATTGGAAATTGACTTGCTTTTCTCACTTTATATGTGATAAATAACCAGAAATATGCGGTTTCAGCTAACCATTCACAATATAGCTATTTTTGACTATTAAATATAATAAATTGTTTCTGTTTAGAGGAATATTCTTTCGAAATATCATCCTTAATTGATTTTGAACAAGTTAATACTCGTAAGCAGTATTGTACATACTTTACTTATAAATAAAACGAAAAGGGTAAGCTGCACTCTCAGAGTTTAATGCACGACAATCTAGATCTTAAATGCACTTAGATGATAAGAAAAAGATTGAGTTATGAAATTGACGTACCTATACGTGACAATAATAAGCACAGATAAGCACGGGACGATTGTGTGAATCTGCATTTGTAGACTTAATGCTTCTGAGGTCCCGCTGTCAGATAGTGTCAGTTTTAGACTGTAGCTTCTAAATAGTGTTTTGTAATGGCTCTTGGCTATTTTGGCCTACCTGTATGTAACATCTGCTGATTTAAAGTTCCTTGCACGTTCATGTGTATCAAATTGCATATACAATACATTGGCCTGTTCGTTTAGTAGTTAGAGATTCTGACCGCTGTGTCTGTGGATGAGGTCATGGGTACGATCCCAAATACCAATACTTGCGTGAAAACTACTATTTCGAATGTGTCAAAGTGTAAACGTATCTACATATAAAAGTGTTTAGAATATTGTCTGTTTAGCAGTCAGGCAGTGATAGCCTAGTGGTTTGAAATTCGACCTCTCACCCCGGGAGACCGGGTTCAAATCCTAGCGCACACCTCTTAAAAATGTGCGTTTTAAGTTTAATTATCACTTGCCATAACGGTGAAGGAAAACATCGTGAGGAAACCTGCACATCTAGAGTTCATAAAAAAAAATTGTTCTCTGAGACCTTGGCCAGCGTGGCAGACTACGGCCTTGTCCCTCTCGTTCTGAGAGGAGACCCATGTTCCAGCAGTGGAACGATAAAAGGGTCGATAGATAGATAGATATACGCGGTACATAATATATATATACATAATTACATGCATGTGTTATAGAATAA
>DWFO01003779.1:0-11954 GCA_018246595.1 Mimoniades nurscia nurscia
ATTGGTGAGCTAATTAATACCTCGGTACATAGAATGAAAGTTGCGGCTGGATAAGCGTTTCGTTACTGACAAATGTCGCAAACTAAAATATATAGAACTCGTAGATAATGCAAGTCGTTCCTAGAAACGATGATTTTAGCAATAAAAAAGAGGAAACGAGTTGTGCAAGCGCACCGTGCAGTCGTGGAGACACTGACGCCTTCCGCCGGCAGCTGCTGAAGACGGTGGGCTGGCGCGTGCTGGCGCTGGCGGGCGCGCTGTACGGCGCGCTGTACGCCTACGAGCGGCTCACGTGGACGGCGCGCGCGCAGCAGCGCGTGTTCAAGCGGCAGTACGTGCAGCACGCCGGCAAGAAGCTGCGCCTCATCGTGGACCTCACCTCCGCCAACTGCAGCCACCAAGTGCAGCAGTCAGTACCGCGCACCGCTACCGCTCCTCCACCGCTCCTCCACCGCCCCTCCACCGCCTGCCTTCTTGGATGACCCGAGATGTATTTATAACAAACGAGCCATCTCATGTCGAGTAGTTACGGCATGCAGAGGTTAATGCATGCAAGCAAGTGTACTAGTAATATGCTTGAAAAGTAAAATTGAGTACCGCAATCACCTCTACATCAATATCTTACGTAATAAAGTTTCTTTAACTGTCAAAAATGCTTCGCCAACTTTTTTTACGAATAAATAGTTCAATTTGTTTAACATGCAATACTATTCCTTGCGACAGGGAGCTGTCGACGATGTTCGCGCGGCTGTGTCGGCTGATCGACGAGGCCACGACGGAGATGGACTCGGAGCTGAGCGACGTGCGCGAGGCCATCCGCGCGCTGGACGAGGCCGCCGGCTCCGCCAAGAAGCTGCGCAACAAGGCCGGCTACCTGGCGCACGAGCTCGAGCTCTTCGATGAGGCCTTCCTCAAGATGAACTAGCCGTCTCGGTGAGTCCCCACCTCGAACTTGTAATTACCCGAACTTGAATTTTCTCAAACTATAGTCGACCTATAAGGTTTTAATTTAAAGTATACACGAATAACAGAGGAGGTAAGTCTTTCGATAGGCAAGCTCGACTGTCCAACTATTTAAACAAAAGTTACAAAACAACAAATATCATGTAGATTCCTTAATGTATCCTCTGAAACACAACAATGCTAAACAATGGTTTCTATACGGAATCAAACTATGGATCATTTTATATATATGCTAACCAGACTGCTCGTCTGTCTGCTCGTCAGCGCCCTGCAGCGGCGCTGCCGTTCCCGCGAGAGGCGCCGCCTACGACGCGCCGGCGTGCCGCTAGCGGGGCTGTTTCTGTTGGTACTTTTGTTCAAACACTTGTCCTCGCCTCGAGCTCGCCCACTGCAGAGTGAGAAGGGAGAGGGGGAGGGGTCGACTATAAACCGACTGTCGCGTTCAAACGCAACTATCGCTGCGACATTCCTCACCCCCATCTCTGTTTTCACTCGACACGAGTTTAGCCGCTTCATTGGTTGGCGGCGCCGCGGTCTCCACGAGTAATTCCTTCATGTAGTAATCTAGAAGTCTCTCAATACACTCCCTGGTTCTTGAAAATTTTATATTTATTTGTATACAACGTACCTAAAAAGTGTACTAATCTGTACACGCGGCAAAAATGTTATAACTTGTAACGTACTTCTACACCACTGACGTTACGTTTCGTTACCGTTCATAACGCTTTATTGTTGTCTCCGATTTGATATACTTTCGTATTCGTGACACTATTATGAACTGTGTTGGCGTGGAATACGGGTGAAATTGGCTTGACCGATGCGCGCGCTTCACTGATAAATTAATGAAACTATCGATATGGACGTATCGATTTTAATTTTTAGTAACTGTTGTTGTAGTTAAGTGGAATGTACACTACTTATCTACTGTTGAAAAGTTCTTGTCTGATTTACAGACGTCACTTTTATAATATTCATATTAGAATGATAATCTTCGCCCTCGCAACATTCAGTAGAACGAAACATTTCAAATGGTTCACTCTGGGTGAACACTAAAATTGACATAATGTAAGCGTGTCCGCGTGCGTTCCGATGTAAATGTCAGTGTCGATTTTAATCTCAGAAGTACCACTTGAAATGGTGTTCAGGTCTCGTGTCATGATTCCTTGATGTTTGAATCGAACATTACTGTCGGATGCACCAGTTCCTAATGAATATTAAAATCGAAATGAACAGTGATTGAAGGAGCCTTTGGCGGTATGACGAGGTCATAAACCTACCTATAAGGAAGTCGAGTCACAACAACATCGAGATAAAAATCGAAAGATCGACACACATGAAGTTTGTAATTAACGCGACTACGATATTCTCAAATGTATAGTCATTTATCTAATGTACATTTTGTTGTTATTTTATTATGATACTATTGTTTAAAGTCGTTGCGTTGTGCGGCAGGCGTTCATTCTTTCCAAACGGAGGTACTCAGAGTGTCAAATCGTATAACTAGTTTCAATCGTCTGGGATTTTTTATCTAGGTATGTTTATATGTATATGTTTTTATCTGTGCACGCACGAATAACGAAGTAGAAGAACTGTATGCTGGGGTTATATTCTGTATCACGGCGACTTCTCTCTGAGTAGCTTTATGTTTGAAAACAGTCGAAACACATCGCAACGAAATAACTCTTCGACGGTAGTCTATGAATATATGTCGAAAACTTTTAGTTGTTAATCATTGAGTTAATTTTTTAACGTTTGGTCCCTTTGTTGTGTAATGTTTACCATCCTCGTGTACGCCATGGTGCTGTGTTGCACGTGTATAACACTGTTGGGGCCGCTGCAGACGAGCGACTGTTTTATAATCTTATAATGAATTGTTATGCGTAGGACGTAAAAGGTTTGTTGTTGTAAAATAGCTAAGTTTTCTGACAATCGTATTGAACTGCTGGGAGCATATTCAGTTATTATTCCATCGAATATTTCTTTGCGTACACAATTCTAAGATCATCGTTCTCATCAGCTCATCACCGTCACCAACCGCATTGACGAGGCTATACTTTAACGTACCACTGGTCTCTTGCAGACTGTCCTAGTTAACTTATGATTACCGAACTTGATGTCTCATTGACATTTCACTCGCGGTTCATCGAAACGTCGTAAATGACGAACTGTACGCGTCCTCGTCTAAACCGGCCTTCACATACTACAAATTATATTTCGTGTCAAAGTGCAGTGTATCCAAGTATTTCTTGTTGATGTATTTCTTTGGTATTTATAAGGAAATTGTTGATGTCCTATTTAGAATCGTATTACGTGAACGTTGGAAATGTTACCATGAAATTAGCACCAATATATTTGTAATCTATTAGTGTAATCCGAATTATATTATATTGGATGTTTACGCTCGAAACTTTTGCCTGTGTTGCAATATGTTGGAAACGTCAACATCATATGACATAATTGTCTATGTCTATGAAACAATAATGGCGAAAAATGTGTAACGGGACATATTTGTACAATTTAGTTACAAACACGAGGTCCTTTAAAATTACTGTATTGTAATTCGTAGAGTTGACTACGCGGTTCCATAGGCGTTAAACTTTGTTATTTATAGAATTTTGAAATTTGTTTCTTTCCTGTCCAAAGATAAAATTGCTTATTCCAACAACGTATGTATATAACCATAAAGTAGAACAAATATTTTTGCGCTACTCTAATTATGAAAATATTATGTACTGTTTCGAGCTCCTGAAAATGTAGACTTAGTATATTTACTACATTGAATTTTATTTGGTCTGTGATACCGTCTATATACTTTTTTTTAAAGATTAAGTCCTAATTCTATATTAATTTTAATTTCAGAAAAATGATTCTAATAAAACGCTATGTAACCCGTAGTCAACGATGCCGGATAGTGTATGCGATTCATAATATATTTCCTACTGTTTTTTTTTGTAATAAGTTTAATTTATTATTGTAACTAGTACCGATAACGGAGTGTGGTTCTGGTTTTGCGTGACGCCGGGTGAATGTTAAGATATTATTATATGAAATTTGTAATAAAAACCAAACAATCTATTACTAAATGATATTAATACTACCTGTATTTAATTTATGAATTAAATGGTATTCAGATACATAAATAGAATCAAATATTTTGATTCGTTGAAGTAACGCAGCTGACTTGTATAGACAGAGATATACATTAACAAAATAGTAACTTTGTATACATTGTGTACATGGTTTTTCCTCAGTTTTATTCACTTGTCAAATAAGTAGTCTGGGCTACTAGTAATGCTAAAATTTCACATTTTTAATTTAATTTTTATTCTATTGGGGCCGTTGCAATAAATCGAAAATAATAGCTTATGCAACTCCAATAAAAAACTAATGCATGTGTCAAAATTACAACCTTATAAATCTTACTTTTTAACATGACAAAATATAAAGCATTAAATGTTATCGCATTGAGTACTGTGGGGCTACAAATCGATTTTTAATATCGATTATATTTTTTTTCTATAATAAAAAAAATTGTGCAGGTAACGAGTTCTGGTGTTTAGCTAGCGCTTTACTAAATACTCGTAATACATTTTTGGTACAAAGAAATTCGATACTTTACCACGGCGCTTAGTAATAAAAGGAAAGTATCAAACAAACCATAGTATCATCTTAAGCATTATTTAATATTTCGTAGTGTTTAGCTAAAACTGCAGCCTCATGGTTTATGTAGTTGGTTTCTTTGTCTCAGTGACATAACCAACATACAATTGTATTTCAGTAGCGCTCTCGAGTATAACGTGGTAACGTTATGGATTATTGGCTTTAGAATGAAAATTATGTATACAATTACTTATTATAATAGTTATTAATTCGTTTTAAATAAAATTATGATCCCATTGACAAGTATATGTCTATGGTTTATCATTCGAATACAACGTCTTGGCACGTCTTGTTTCGCGTCGTACTGCCAGTTAAATGCGATCGGTGCCAATGATTACAAAACACACGAGTCATTCATTTCACTTGTCGGAGCTTTAATTTGACATTTTGTAACGGTTTTGCCTCTTAGCTTTTTTATTTATTTACAGTTTGAATGGCGGTCATACTTGAAGGTACGGAGGTATCGAGTTGTTCTGTTATTGTATTGACGTTGCGAGCCATGCTTCCGTTTGATATTAGTTTTGTTGTCCCATGTAATTAATTAGTCGTCATAAATAGGTGAATTTCTTATGTAAATAAAACAAATAAATGATTTGTTTATAAATAACGGAAGCTTTTTATTTATTTCGTACCCACATCTACGTCATCACACTCTAAATTTTATTTAAAAAACGTTTATATGGCATATAAAAAAAGGGCTGTTTTTAGGGTTTTCCCGGCAATTATTCGATTTTTTTCTCACCTTTTAAACCTTCCCTAGACCTCCACGAACATTTCAAGACCAAGATAAGATAAATCCGTTCAGCTGTTCTCGAGTTTTAGCGAGACTAACGAACAGCAATTGATTTTTATATATATAAAAAGATTTTTCTTGTCGTTTCAGGGCTATCATGTAGAACGAAGATTTGGGTGGGATTGCCATGGCTTACCTGTAGAATTCGAAATTGATAAATTGTTGGGAATTAAGGGGCCAGCCGATGTGGAGAAAATGGGTATTGACAAATATAATGCTGAGTGTCGGAAAGTTGTAATGAAGTATGCAACTGAATGGGAATATATTATAACGAGAATGGGGAGATGGATAGGTATGTAAAGTACATGTACTTATATGTATAGATTGTAGGTAAATTGTGTCTTTAAGTTAATGACACTGAAACTAGTACATAAAGCTTAACTTTACATAGCACACATTTATTTTTATTTCAGATTTCAAGAACGATTATAAGACTCTCTATCCTTGGTTTATGGAGTCTGTTTGGTGGGTTTTTAAAGAACTTTATAACAAAGGATTAGTTTACCAAGGTGTCAAAGTAATGCCATTTTCCACAGCATGTTCAACCCCTTTGTCAAACTTCGAGTCTGGGCAGAATTATAAAGATGTTGTAGATCCAGCAGTGGTTATTACATTTCCAACATCCGAAGGCTTTACACTACTTGCTTGGACCACAACACCGTGGACCCTTCCCAGCAATTTGTGTCTCTGTGTTAATCCAAAATTGACTTATGTAAAGGTGAAAGAAAAAAATACAGGAAGTTGTTATGTTCTTCAAGAGGCTCGATTTCCTTTCATTTTTAAGAATATAGATGAATTCGAAATTATTGACAAGTTCCCAGGTGAAAAGTTAAAAGGCATAAAATATACCCCCATTTTTGATTACTTTGTTGATTATTGTCCAAAGGGTTTTCAGGTATTAGTTGATGGATATGTCACTGATGACTCTGGAACAGGTGTAGTACATCAAGCACCATACTTTGGTGAGGACGATTACAGAGTTTGTTTGGCTGCAGGTATCATTACTAGAGATCAAGATATAATATGTCCAGTCGATGCCAGTGGTATGTTCACAGAGCCAGTGTCAGACTTTGTTGGCCAATATGTCAAGGATGCTGATAAGAATATTATAGCAAATCTTAAATCTCGCAGTAGAGTTCTACAGGTTGGCCAAGTTAAACATAATTATCCATTTTGCTGGAGATCTGAAACACCACTTATCTATAAAGCTGTTCCATCTTGGTTTGTGAGAGTGGAACAAATGATCCCCGATCTTTTAAAATCTAATGAGGCTACATACTGGGTTCCAGATTATGTAAAGGAGAAGAGATTCGGGAACTGGCTTAAAGAAGCTAGGGATTGGGCAATTAGTAGGAATAGGTATTGGGGAACACCTATTCCATTGTGGATTTCGCCTGACAAACAGGAAGTTATATGTATTGGAAGCATTGCAGAACTAAGTGCTTTAACTGGAAAAAAGATAATAGATATTCATAGGGAAAGCATTGATCATTTGGAAATTCCATCAGCTAGGCCTGGGCATCCACCGCTAAAAAGGATAAATGAAGTATTTGATTGCTGGTTTGAGTCAGGCTCTATGCCGTATGCTCAAGTCCACTACCCATTTGAAAATAGAAAAGAATTTGATGATATATTTCCTGCAAACTTTATAGCTGAAGGAATTGATCAAACAAGAGGATGGTTCTATACATTAATAGTTTTATCTACTGCATTATTTGGCAAACCAGCCTTTAAAAACCTAATTGCAAATGGCTTGGTCTTAGCATCTGATGGACAGAAAATGTCAAAAAGAAAGAAAAACTATCCGAACCCACTGGAAGTTGTAACAAAGTATGGTGCAGATGCTCTCAGATTGTATCTTGTAAATTCACCTGTTGTCAAAGCAGAAAATCTCCGATTTAAAGAGGAAGGCGTCAGGGATATCATAAAAGACGTATTTTTGCCTTGGTACAATGCTTTTAGATTTTTAATGCAGAATGTAGAACGAATTGTGCAGGAAGAGAATGTTGAATACAGGTTTAATGAAAGCACTATCAGGGATAACGTTATGGATAAGTGGATAACGTCATTTACACAGTCTCTGATTCAATTCGTAACAAAAGAAATGGCTGCCTACAGGCTCTATACAGTTGTGCCGAGACTGACAAAGTTTATTGACCACCTCACTAATTGGTATGTAAGAATGAACAGAAAAAGACTTAAGGGTGAGAATGGAGTAGCAGACTGTCAAGTGGCGTTAGACACTTTGTTCGGAGTCTTGTTCGACATGGTACGTGTGATGGCACCCCTCACGCCGTTCTTGACAGAGTTAATGTACAAAGTACTGAGACAATTACAACCTGGACAGACTCTTGAAAGTGTACATTTTAACATGATACCTGAACCAAAGATGGATTTAGTAGACACGAACATCGAACGTGCAGTTCAGCGGATGCAGTCAGTAATTGAACTTGGCAGAGTGCTCAGAGATCGAAAAACTATTCCTATAAAGTACCCATTGCCTGAAATGATTGTTATTCATCGTGACGAAACTTACTTGAACGACATAAAATCGTTGCTTAAATATGTTGTAGATGAAATGAATGTAAGAAAAGTTCAGTTGACTAGCGACAAAGAGAAATATGGTATAACGCTAAGAGTCGAACCGGATCATAAGATACTTGGTGGAAGGCTCAAAGGCGATTTTAAAACTGTAATGCAAATATTAAAAGATCTTAACAATGAACAGTGTGAGAAGTTTATTGAAATTGGCTACATAGAGTTAGTAGGTCACCGCATCGACGTCTCGGAAGTGAGAGTGATATACCAAGCCACTGGAAACGATCAATACGAAGCGCATAGCGATAACGACGTTTTGATATTGTTAAATATAACTCCCGACCAGGATATGCTTGATGAAGGATTTGCGAAAGAAATTATAAACAGAGTACAAAAGTTAAGAAAGAAAGGTCATTTAGTACCAACGGATGAAGTTGATGTTTATTTCGCCGTCAGTAAGGACAATGATATATTACGAATTATAAACATGCATCGTGAGCTTATTGAAAGTACCGTAAAAGCACCGATGAAATGTATCGAGGAATTATCTGCGTCGAAATCCGTGATAATTAAAGAAACCCAGGAGCTAAAAGGCTCTGAGTTGCACCTAGTTATAGCGTGGAGAAAAGAAATGGAACTGCCCATTGTTCCCTGGGCTAATATTACTTTAAGTGATATTACACCACGGTTTGGTGTAACAACCACACAGGGTAGCATAATCCTCATAGACAAAACTGGAGAGTTCATTTCTTTGGATGAACTTTATAATGAAGTTAAAATCTTATTCGGACTTTATGGTATGAACTTCACTTTGTGGTGTGATGGGGTCGAGATAAAGAACACCCTGGATTTAAATATGAAAAATATAGTCGTCTCAACCGCTAAACCCGAAAATTTTAAAGCAGAGACAAGTCCGTTTTGTAAATTTGTGAACGTAGTAAAAGGTGGCAAAAAAATGACATTATTTTTAGAGAATCCGAAAGGAAAAACTACGCTGAACAAGGTACAAGCTGTAAAATTTGTTTCTGAATACTTTGGGACAGCATGTACTTTAGACGAAAAGTTACTTATTTAAGTTGTATTAAATAAATTATTTATTTGAATTGCTTAATCGATTCAGTGCGGCGCTCTTTTGAACAAACTTTTGCGCCTGGCGGCGAAATAAATGTACTCCTTTGCAAAACAGCATAATTATTTTATGTTTGAAAATGATTACAATCTCTGAAGTGTGCGAAATCACGCTAAAACCTGCCACCGACACCCTAGGAAGGATCTGCGTGACAAATAACGACACTTGTTTAGAGAACATCTTTGAGAAATGCCAATTTATTTGAGTTTTATGGGTTCTAAATTTGGCACCTCTCGGGTGCCATATGCCAGACATAAAAGATATCCATGGCACCACTGTGGTGCCATCCGTGCGGAATCGGTTAACAACTGTGTTATGAGCTAGACTGTTCCTCTGAGTAGAACTTTCATTATGACAATCGCAGGCAGAGTATATTATCAATTGCAAATCACTAGAAATGTTACATATCATTGATATCATTCTTCACATAAAAGTTGGTCTTTGAATATATTAGATCACATTTTTATGTGAAATCAAAAATCTAGTAAAAACTAGATTTTAGAATAGAAAACACAAGTTTTGAATATAGAGATCTCCATAATTTTTTAACAACAACTTTCTGCTGGGAAAGTCATTACTTAATTTGCTTTAAAGTCTGTTAATGAGTGTCAGATGCAAATATTTATTGTATACTTTACACTTCAACTTTGCTACACTGGTTGTGCCATTTTTAAACATTGCATTTTATCTTTTAGCTTCTTTACCTTTCATCATACAATTTTATATATCATTTAAATAAGCAAAAACTTACACTGGCGCTTGTTCAATGTGATGGAGGTAGACATTTGAATCAATATGGCCATCTGGTATCACTGATGGAAGAGGCTCAGATGAGTTAGCCACTTGGATGTTGACAGCAATGACATCTCCAGTAGGCAGTATCCAAATGTTTATTATATCTCTGAGACCACTTTCTAAAAATGATCGGGCCTTTACTGATGTCAAGAACTCAGTCTCTGATTTATCAGCAGCAGTCACTATGCTTCTGACTGTATAAAACCCATCAATTTCAGCGAGTTCCTGAAATAGTGATAGAGTGGTCATTTGATTTCATTATACTTTTTTATACTTATATATTACTAATACATATATAAAAATTTTAAAATATGAATGTAATTTTTATCTACAATAATAATGTGAATTTCGTTATCTCTATTTCTAGTTCCTGGCTGACGACACCTTTATTGTTCTGCTGTTAGACAAAGATCTTTTAGATGAAGATGGGTAAATCCCATTGTTTGCCGCACTGACAAGTGTAGGTCAGCAAAGCACATATTTTAGAGAATGTTAGAAGAACTCTTAAGCCTTAAGTGTCCATTAATCTTAAAACCTTAAAGTGATTGTGTACCCCTACTGAAGACCATTTCAAGGTTGATCAAATCAAAGGTCCACTCCTTCATTATGTGTGTATCTTCTGTGTGAATAATTTCTGCCTTTAGATGTCTTTACAACTGAATTGCAGCATGTAAATAATGATATGTACCTGCAGCTCCTTTAAATGTTGCTTGTTCAAAGTCATTTGTTCAATTGTAGGTGAACCTAGTCTAATGCTTTGAATAACAATTTGTGCTCGTGCACAGTACTTTTCATTTTTACAATTTAAAGTGTGCTGTAGTTGAATGTTTAGCCAACCATCATAGTCAAAACCAGCCTGAAATAAAATGTTAATTTTCTATAGTTTTAACAATACCAAATGTAAGAAAATCGGATGATATCACATTGGCTTGATGGGATGCTAATTGTTAATACCAGACTTAGAAAGAAGTTAATTGAAATTATCACTATGGAATTGGTGAAACATGCACTGATTTTCATTAAGAATGTGAGATATGACGATAATACATTTTAATTTACTCCTCAGGTATCATAATTTGTCAATTATTTGATGAATCACAAGTGAAAATTTAGTTCCAAATTATTATGGTCTATAGTGCTAAATTTACATTTGGTGTCTGGAATGATTTTTCGTATATATTAAACCTAAAATTTACTAAGGCCATTAGGCTAGCTATAAATTTAATTTTGTTCAAAGTAAATAATTTTTTTGTAATACGATGATTTAAAATTGATTGAGGTAAAGATGTTATCACATTTGCACAGTGCTATATTGATTTCATGAAAAATGTCGTCATACCGCATACTCCGATAGCAATATTAAACTTATTATGTAAAAGACTTTCATGTTTATAATTCAGAATTCAATATAAAGTGGTCGATAATGATGTTCTTAAAACTAACTAATTATATTCAAATTAATTTTTGTTGAACACTGCAAAAGAAGTCGAATGTCAAATTTGAAATGACATGACATTTCATGCTATTTTTTTTAATGAAAGTATCGCCAGATTCACATGAACTAGCAGTGGTATTAATAGTTACTAAGACATGACATCTACAAATTATTACACATCAGTTTATCATTTAATAATAAATTTACGTATTACCGTAATACAATTTTATATGAATTTTACACGTCAATAACATCAAATTCATTTCAAATTGTTTTATTCATCATAAGGTAAATACATAAACTCGATGAAGATCATGTTATAGTTATTGTACTTATTATACATATTGTACTTATTATACTCTTATTGTACATCTTGATTTGTTTTAAAGGATCATTTATGACAACTACAGGCTGTGCTTTTTCGTTTATTCTATAGATGTCACTAATCTTAAAAAATTAAACTGTTCTTGTAAAATGAACGTTTATACTAAAATATTGACTATCTATAAACATAATAGAGGTCTACCGTTATGCGTACATCCTGGAAATCTACAGTCTATAGACTGCTTCGTTAGTCGTGTTGGTTGCAAGTGAGACTGATGATCGGGAAGGCCTGGGTTCAATTCATGAGTCCTGCACTA
>DWFO01003780.1:0-11951 GCA_018246595.1 Mimoniades nurscia nurscia
TAGAATACTTCCACGTTTCACCAGTTACGTTTACGTCCCACTATGGAATAGTTGGTGAGCCTGTTGCCAGATATTATTATTATTGGCTATACTGTCCCCGCATGGCAGCAGCAAGTGCGAGCCGATGGGCACCCTACCGGTCCGCAGTACGACGCGTATGTGCTATACGGCGCGTGGCGTAGCGCGCATCTCCGCAGTGCTCCACGCTCGCACACTCGCGCTGCGTTAGATACTGTACGTGGGGCATCTCATAACGCGCCCACAGTTCGACGACAATAAAGTCGCTCCCATGCACTCTATGTACACTGATGGTTTATTTTTTAATATAACGTAAACATACCATAACGCTTGTAATCCCCGAACAGGTAGCCAGAGGAGTGTAGAACGTCGTCTCACATAGCGTTTATTTTCATTGTCGTAAAATAAATTGATTAATAGTACTCAGATAATTAAGTAAAGAGCGCGTTTTACCTTTTTGATGTTGTAACTTGTCATCAACTCATGCCGCACTGTTCAATGATACCATCGCTATGTTTTAAAGTGAACTGAATAGGTATAGAAAAATATTAGTTGAATGTCATTTTGAATGCTAACGCGTGTGCCTGTGTAATTAGCACCTCGCTATATTGTAGAGGGAATGCGGTTGTAAGTGAATCTGTAAACATACTCGTATATTTTAATACATAAAAAAATGTACATGAAAAATTCCAAAATTTGTCTAAGTAGATTAGATAAGTTTACGATAAATGTTAAAAAAACTATTAGTTCTGTATTATAAACATGTTACATGAACAAATATGAATTAGATACATACATACATGTTTCATGAGTGATACACATCGTTATACATACACGTACTAACTTGACTCACATATGTTTTTCCAAGACGAGCCGACTAGTTTTGGACACGTACAAAGTCCGTCAAGAGCTCGCGCCGACTGCGGCGTAGCATACAACTACTCGAGCCACCCCGACAATACATACATGAGTTATGCTGGTACTTATGTCAAATACACATGTGTGTGTATAATTAACTGGTGAAACGTGGGAGTGTTCTACATTCCTCTGCCTACCTCTTTGAGGATTACAGACGTGATGTTACGTAAAAGTACATGTGTATACATATAAAATACATATGTATACATATAAAATACATGTGTATACATATAAAATTAGCATTTACATCCATATAAATTAAACCGGACGTTATTCACGAACATGCTAAATATTATAATATCGTATCTTATAATAACTAATACATACGAGTATGTCCTCTTAATTCTTGTATTTTATTGATAATGAAAGATTCTATACAATACATCGTGGAACAAAAGTCCCTTTACAACAATTCAAGAGTCATCATACATTATCAGGTGTTCGTCATCGGCTGGATGAGACCTGGGCATGATGGAGTGTTGTGGGACACCTTGGAGTAAGATCAAGTGCATAAGCGGAACGGCAGAGGCTGATGTTATGATGGCTTCATCATACTGAAATACTCTGAGAATATAAACGCGAAGGTTTTCAGGGTTACAAAATATAATAAACGTTGATTTTATTCTTTTATTCTACAGGTTCTCGTCATACAGCATAGGATACTATTTTTATTCACAAAAATAATCCTACCAACAACCAACCATATTTGTATTAAGGCAACACTGGACTGGAATAGATCGGACTAGCTAAGATCCCATTAGGATCATCCATTAGTAGGTACTCTTGAAATAATCGAGGATTTAATGCACACATGTAATATATACAACTTTAGAAAAAGAAAGGTATAAGAAGAAATAGACGAATATAGAAGAAGTGCGTCAGGTTTGTAAGGATAGATATATCTGTTCACTCTATAATATCACTTGGTAGTTTCTGCCTGCCTTTTAAGGTAGCTGGTTTGATGGTATAAGCAGTTAGGTATTAGACGTTTACTCAGTACCGTTAAACTTGTTCACCTCTAACCCCCGCATAAAATCGTCAAATTTACTGACATTCGGTTTTATTAAATAAATTACTTAACAATTATAACGTATAAAATATCTAGAGTTCGTCCCTTTGAATTTTCTATCAATATTTCACTAATACCCTCTTGACATCCTACTTCTGTGAGTGGGCGCAAAATCTATTATGTCTTAATATTGTGAAGATTTAATGTTGAAGAGGTTTCGAAAATAACTATGTACGTGGAAAATTTTAAATCTTTCAAATGAAAAATATTTTAACGTTTTAAGTACGGTAACGGTACGGTAACGGTAAGTGGAGATCAGCGAATTAATTATTTATTTCAATAGATACTTAGTGTGAAAATACATTACTTGTGACTTAAATGCTTCATAATATTATCATAAATTTTTATTACATTTATAAATGAAACATGCTATAATCTTAAATAAAACTTCAATATTCAAATTTCCGGCAATATAAAATTACATTCAATTCGTATTAACACAACACCAAGACGGTGAAAACATTGAACTATTCATATCAATCTCGTCGACAATCGAACAGCCATTAGTACTTACTTTCAACACTAACCCTCCGTTGTAGGTATGCACTGGGGTGCGGGCAACGTCGCTTGCCTTGGGATAGGTCTGGCGACGAGACGGAAGCTTCTACTATGAAAACATTGAACTTTACCATACGTGTCTATGCATTATTCATTGCTGGTTTTGTTGGCGATTTTTTATTTAGTACGGTCTAGAGTAGCAATGGATGCCGATTTTAAAAGTTTCTTCGTTTGGAATATAAGGGTTGGGGCTACACGTCAGTGGGCTTGCAGCCAAATTATAGCCCCCCAAAGAAAACAAATCCACCGGCTAGTGGCTCACGTGCCCGGGCTCTGCACTTTGCGTATATGTTTTAGTGGTTTTGGAGTTCCCTATCAACATTGGCGAAAGTGCACTCTGTCTGTCTATTTACAAATATTTTCTTAAATAGGTTAGGTAATTTTAGGTTTCTTTCAAAGTATTATTGTGATTCCTTTGCACATAAACTGGTTTTTCGGAAACATTCTTTTGACGTAGAATTACCTCTATATTGGCTAATGCGAATAATATATGTATTTAATGCTACCCTGTACAATAGGTATATTATATACAGTATAAAAAATGTATTAAGTGGCTATAAGGAAATATTAAAATGGTTTTCATATGTTTAAATTCTATTGCTACATACATGTTTTTTGTAAAGATAGTATCATTGGTTGGTGGTACACTGAAAAATGACAAATAATTATATACTTGTAAATGTGCTTTCTAAGTACGAGTACATACCAAAATTTATGTTGTGTGTACACAGCACTGGTTTCTGATGCCTACATAATTTTTTTATATCTTTTCATCATCATCATCATCATCAATTAACCTATGAACATAGGCCTACCCAAATGAGGCCTCTAATTTAAGCATATTAATTAAGAACAAACAAGTAATTACGGGCGATGTAATAGAAATAATTGGATTCGTATAAAACAAAAATATTCTGAATGGCGCCTACGGAACACTAATTGGGAGCGCCGCTGCCACTTGACCGTTTTTTGTTTTTTGTTCCACTCGCATGTTCGCGCAACCGGATCGTGTGCGTTTTGTTGTTGGGATTTCAGCTCTTTACGCTTTGTGCGGCTCGTGCAGACGTACTTGTGTAGCGACTGTAATACAATGAATCTGATCCGCTTTCAATACGCACCATGAATTAATTTTCTGAAAACACTAGTTTATTCAGTTTATTAAATATATTTTTGAGACACATTTGTAAAAAACCTTCTCTCTCTGTCTCCCTGCATTAATACGAGGAGAATGATACAAAGCTTTTCGAAATCCAGTAATATTTACAAATTATAGTGACGAGGAACATTGGATAGGTGGTTGTTTGACTTACCGTTGGATTTAAGTGGGTTTGATTTCGCGAATTTCATCTTGTGATTTATCCTTGATGGACATCCTTATTTGTTTATCTCCATCAGCGCCAGCGGCCAGAAGTTATAGAGCGGTTCATGCGTCAGTTAAAAATATTCCGTTTCATAAATGCTAAGTTAACGTACTAACTAGTTATAAGTATAATGAAAAGTGAGCGGGCAAAGTCGCGGGCATAACTAGTCTCATGTAACAAATCATAGTATTTTCATTTCCAAATTATGATCCGGATGACTACCCTTCACTAATTTTTCACTCATCCACCCCATGCACGTTCAAATGTTATAACTACAAACAATCGATTTAAGATCTTATGTTCGAACGTATAAAGTGGATTTTTACTTGGAATAGTGTAGTCTGATTCAATAGAGTAGTTACCAGTGCAATATACGACTCGGGCTTTCTATAGATTGTCGAGTACTTAGTAACCCTTTGTATGCTCTGCAGCCGTGAGATCGTCTGTGGTCGTGTGTGTGGTTGCGTGTGTGTGTATCAAATGTAGTAATGATTTTTGGAAACTCTATATTACTCTTATTTCAAACAACATTCTAATTTCGATTTTGTTTCCACCACCTTATTCCTTATTCTCTAACTTCTATTAATATTTAAAAGTTTCGAGAGCACAAAGTCGATATGTTGATTTTTTTGAGTTGTAGTAAGTTTGTAGTTATTTTTCTTGAGCTTGTACGGCTAGACGATAAGAAAAAAGTCAGCTATTTCTAGACATTGTGAGTAAAGTCGCAATCAATAGTTGGTTGGTAACTGGTAACGGCTATTATTACGTTGTGCGCGTGTCTGCGAGTTTCGATCCGTCTGCGCGGCACGCCGGGCGACATAGCTATAGTGCGCGGATACAGCGCCATCTGTGCTCTTTGCTTCCACGTGTCTGTGTTTAGGAAGTTCCTTTTTTGAAACTGGATTTAATTGTTATCGGTAAGGTAGCCGGTTGTAAGATTGTCCATTTTCATTATTTGTATTTTCTTATCATATAATATCAAATGTTGTCAGAGATGCAGCCTGTTGTTTTACCAAAGAATAGTCTAAGACTTTTTTATGCACAAATATTCTATTATAACCATTATATAAATGCTTAAGCGTTTTAAAACGGTCCCGAATTTAAATTCAAAAGTAGTATCTATTAATGCAACCAGCCGCGAGTTCGTTTAAGTTAAATTTAAAATTCAACATGGACCTACCTCACTCTGTCTGTTTGTGTCTTTTCTGCAGACCTTACATAGCCACGCTGGCGAGGCAGACAGATCGAACAGTTTCCTTTTACAGACGACGCTCTACGTAATAATGGCTTTGTACGTGGTAGGGTAAGTGCGCCAATTATGGACTAGTTCCGTAATATGGACTACCTACATTTCTCAAAAACCATCGGTCGTATTTAGCTATTGGTTTCCGCACACTAAGTTCCACCCCGCCCGCGGTTCGTTAGTCGCTTGCCGATCGGCAGAGAACGATCACGTATTCACGGCAGCCATTTTTCGTTTTTACCATCGTGCGATGTAATTTTTTACTTAACTTCGTAAGGTCATAATTTCAGCAAATATTACTGTTTGGGAAAATGGATTAAACTACGGGAAAGGTGAGTTATTTTACAATTATTCATAATAAGTTGATATATCCAATAGTTTTAATAATTTTCTTAGCAACAATATTAACCTAGAAATGTATATGTATTATAATATGGACCACCGGTATGTTTTGAATATGGACTAGTGGTCCATATTACAAACAGTCACTTATATTTTAATTTGATTGTTTTAGGATGGCATCTACAAATTCTACAATCAAAGAAAAGACCAGACAAACATGGGATAAAGATACAATGGCTAATGCAATTAAAGCTATACGAGATAAGCAAATGGGTTTTTTAAAAGCATCTAAAACATACGGAGTACCCAAAACTACGCTTATACGCTTATCGAAAATGAAAGACCAATCACTTAGCGACGTTACGAACCATAAACTTGGAAGAAAATCGACTTTGCCGAGTGAATTGGAAGCTGAATTATGTGATTATATTCTAGAAATTGAAAAATCTGGATTTGGTCTTACGCGCAGCGACATCAGATCTTTGGCTTACCAGCTAGCGGAAAAGAATAATTTAAAGCACACGTTTTCACAAGATAATGAATCTGCGGGAAGATCATGGTTGAGGTTATTCCTCAAGCGCCATCCTAACCTATCCTTTCGCCGTCCAACGGGCACCTCAATCGCTAGAATGAAAGGATTTAACAAAGAAAATGTAAACGAATTTTTTGACCTGTTGGAGAGCTCTTTTGACAAAATCCAGTATCCTGCAATCAATGTTTATAACGTGGATGAAACTGGGATTTCAGTGGTGCCATCAAAAATGCCGGAGATACTAGCTCTCAAGGGCAAAAAACAAATAGGAACCGTAACGTCAGCAGAACGTGGATCAACGATCACTTGTGTGATATGTATGAGTGCAGGTGGCACATTTGTCCCACCGATGATGATATTCCCGAGGAAACGAGACAATCCACTACTGATGAAAGGTGCTCCACTTGGTGCCATCCATGCTTGTCATCCATCCGGATGGATACAACTTGATCTATTTACTCAATGGTTCCAGCATTTTTTACAGCATGTGAAACCAAGTGCTACTTCACCGGTTCTACTGATTTTAGACGGCCATGCAAGCCACACCAGAAATATCAAAGTTGTGGATTTAGCCAGAAAAAACCATGTTCGCTTGCTGTCTCTGCCTCCACACTCAAGTCATAAAATGCAGCCACTGGATAAAACATTCATGGGTCCATTAAAAAAATACTTGACTGAAGAAACTCGCAAACGACTACGGATGCAACCTTGTGCAATAACACATTTTGACATCGCGGAATTATTTGGTCTAGCCTACATACGAGCTCAGCGTGCAGAATTGGCCATTAGCGGTTTTCGTGCAACTGGGATATATCCCGTTAATAGACACGTCTTTGAAGATCATGACTTTATTGACGAAGATCTTCCAGCAGTAGAGGGGCCTTCTAATGTCCTAACGCGCCATATAACGACACCAGTTGATAAAATTCCCGATAACCCGATACCTGAGCAAAGGGCTATTGTACCTGAACCCGATAACTGCTTACCTGAGACAACGGCTGTTGCAACTCAGGAATCTCAATCTGTAACTGAACCATTACCCCAGAGCGTTGATGGACATCATGAAGCAAAGGCACAACCAGGAGTGTCAAAACCGACTACGAATGATTCAATAGTTAGTCCCTCTACATCATCTAGATCATATTTTTCGCCAAAAGTGTTGCAGCCTATACCGCGTTTAAGGAAAACTGTCAGCAACAGAGGAAGAAAAACCACCAAGCCTACAATTTTGACATCTTCTCCTTATAAACATGATTTAGAAACGTCGATACAGAGGAACATAAAAAAGAATACGCCAAAGAAACCGCCAAAGAAGATGCAAAAGAAAATGCCAAAAAAAACAGCCCAAAAGAAAAGAAAGATCACAACAGAAAGAAAATCATCGTCTGAAAGTTCTGATAAAAGTGATTATTCAGTCAATGATAGTACCGATGAAAGTCCTGATCTTTCCCAAAATCAAAATAGTAAATGTTTGTATTGTAATGGGCTTTTTTCTGAAGACGTTCATGGAGAGAAATGGATCCAATGTGCATCATGTAGGGAGTGGGCTCATGAAGAATGTGCTGGCATAGAACATATGGTTGATTTTTTTGTATGTGAACTGTGTACCAGCAATTAGTTTAATCTTAATAATTGACTGATTTAATTTTAGGCAACACGTCCTTTTTTCTCAATAATTTTGAACCAAATTGACTATGGTCCATATTTAAAACCATGTGGTCCATATTTTGTACACTATTTGATAATGCACAATAATGACATATTTTAGAAAATGTTGATTATTTCTAAGATGTTCATGTTCCTTAAGAATTCTAACAATCGTTTTTGATACCAAATAATTATCGAACCGTTCAAAATATATAAGGCTGATTAATCTTTATAATTCTGAGTTTTATTACACAAAATCCTTATGGTGGTCCATAATTGGCGCACTTACTCTACTTCAAGGGTTTCGGTTTTGCATCAGTTTGAATTAATAGTTACTTTTGAGGTATAAAGTTTTCTCAGTGAATGAAAAATTTTGAATTGCATTGAGTTTCCAAATTTTTTACCGACTAACATTTTAGGAAAATCCCCGAAGTACCAATAGATAGCTTGTTTATATATATTTAAGAAATGTATTTCGTGATACACGTTTAGGCTTTTTCTGATATTTGATAAAATTGTAATAAAATTATGTTTAAACAGTCGTTATTCAAGATTTAATTTCCACTGAAGCCTTAGAAATCTCCATACAATATTGTATATCCTATTCAACTTTCAGGGGGTTCAATAAAAAAAGTAATCAATATCGAAAAAGCAAAATCAAACGACCGTACCCGGATATTATGCGATATAGAGGTGAACACGCACTCGGCATAAATTAGAGTACTTTTAGTAGGTACAAAGTGCATCCGAACCGTAGGTAGTCTGGCGCGGAAAGCTGTTTCGATCGTGCCTCGTCTAGGGGCGCACTCTTTAACTCCCCGCACGGAATAGTTTTGAAATTTTAAACGTGTTTAATATTGTCGCTTCACGACTCCTTCCGAATGATGCTGGTACCGCATAATATGTCTTTGTAAACTGAGTATAGAACACGGATACGATACCCTACTTTGACTTTTATTATCCGTTCCGCAAGTCCTTGGTTTAAACCAAGGACTTGCGGAACGGATAAGGATTGCTTTCCTAGAACCTTCTTTAACTAATTATATATGATCTAATATAAGACGTATTTGCGGGAATGATTAAGAAGAATATCATGAGGAAATCTATTAAAGTTTTCAATAATGTTCTCTAAGTTGTTTTAAGTTTATCGATCCACACTGGCCTGCGTGGTTGACTATGGCAGATTTTTGTTTATACATTTTTTGTTTTATATACATTCGTCACTAAATTGAGAAGACTATTATACCAAATTCTTAACCTTTATCATCAGTTTTTCTGGTCCACTGCTAGACGCAGACGTCACCGAGAGCACGCCACTAATCTTCACCTTCTTATATTCCATTGCTGCCGGCCAAAATATTTCTATTTTGTCATAACATTTTATGGAAAAAGTAGCTGCGAATATAACTGGTCTAGTTTGAAAAGTTTTTATGACTATTTGTATACTGGAATTACCTGTACATTTCCCGGGATAAGATCTCCCTCTCAACCCTCAAGCACCATCTCGCTAATGAGCTAATTAAATGTGGCCGATGAAGCATAACCAGCTCGCGTTTCCGGTCTATGCTTTTCATACTCACCAGTTGCCCGCTCTTCGCTAGCTCACCTGTTCCACTGAAGGTGGGTATGATGTAAGCGATAATGAAGGAATAATAAAAAAGAGGAATAATAATAGAAGTTACAGACAAATAAAATAGTATTTGACTAAAGTGGTACTGCATCACAAAGGTAGCAGATGGTCACAAAGGTATAGTAAAATAATTCTTAATCCCACAGAAACAATATTTGGTCACAACAGTTTACCAAAACAGTATTCACGTATTCATTTACGTATAGCAATTTACGTATTGCTTATTTAACGTAACATCACGCCTGTAATCCCCGAAGAGGTAGCCAGAGGAATGTAAAACTCCCCCACGTTGCACCATTTACGTTTAAGTCCCACTATGAAATAGGTGGTGAGCCTATTGCCATACACCGTGCACATATCTAGACTCCGAGCCACAAGTAGAAAATCTACGTTAGAAAAAATTACTAGTGTCTGCCCCGGGAATTGAACCCAGGACCTCCCGAGGCAACCAACGAGGCAGTATTATACGATATAATTGCATATTTACATTAAGATAATGATCGCATATTTTAGCATGAACATGTTATAAGGGTTTAAATACCATTGGTTGCATAGATCTAGAGAACAATAGTGCATAATGTTCGTGTTCCAAATGCAGTTCCGCTGTAGCGAGTCACGCAGTGCGTTCTGCCGCACTGCAGTGCCGCGTCCCGTGCATTCGCCGACATCTTTTGTTGCATTCAGGCTGTATCTGGCTGCTTTCTGGTTGTATTAAAGCATAGGTATTACTCAATGTACCTACCATGATCAGTAATATATACTCAGTAACATTGTGTTATCTGACTAGAGCCAGGCTTAATGATATAATAATTATACTTTACATTGCATAATATTGTATTGAAATAAGTCGGTAGTTAACTTTCATATTGATAACTGTATTTTTATAATTTAGATTAGATGTTAAGTTTCACTACCTATATTATGTTACAGTCGTTTGCGTCATTAAAGGCTTAATTGATATGATACACAATTATGTGAGTGAGGGAGGAAGAGAGTACCAAGTGTATGAAAATGTGTTGAAATATGTTTATTCTTGGTGTACAGACGTGCTGCGTCTCCTCGCGTATTCAATCTATTCCGTATAGAGGAAAACTGCCAGGATAATGCCATAACTCATCAACGAACAGCATCGGAATCGGGAATTGCATTAATACTGACCGCCCTCCCCGCGCTTCCCGCGCTCCCGACGCTCTCCCCGCTCGCCCGGGCTGCCGGCGCGCGGGGCAGACAGCCCGACTCCGGTGGCGATTTCGCATTTAGGAGGAACGCAGTACACGTGAAATTTTTATAACGAGGAACAACGCGTGTCTCGAAGATAATAATTCTAATGTATTTTTGTCGTCAAAAATTTTTAGTTTCCTGTTAATATCAAGGTTAAATATTTAGGTCTGTAATGGTAGAGATATTTAACACTCAGTGCTTTATACCTACCCTGTAAGAGACCTAGCGGGAATGCATAATTATATTAATACGTTAAAATATTGCTCATTTTCTAGACATTTTTCCGCCTTCACATTACTACAACCTTTTCAACTATGTATAAATCGTCATTGTTAAATGAAATACAAAAATATAATTTCAACTTAATTTAAATCATTGTTTCTAAATTTTCAGGCTACCTTGATTATTTGTGAAAGAAAAAGCGCGCAGTGTATTCGGTCGTCTGTCTGCGGTCGTCGGGTAAACGCCACCGTATTCATATTTCTGATGACGCTGATCGAAGTTCCCCTTCCGGGTCCGCTGGCGGCCTCCTGTTGTCCCTTTGGTCGTAACGAGAGACTATGCTTAGGCACTTGCATTGACATATTTGATATCGTCGTGCGTCGATCGCTCCTCATAAAAGCTTCGATGGATGTAATAATACATTTTGTCACTATGTCTGCCGCAAAGATAGCTGTAGAAGAAAAAATTATAATGTTCATTGCGATAAGTGTATATAATAATTTTATCCTATTCGTTTGTATTTTAATTTTGTTAATGAATGTCGAGTTTCGTGACAAATAGCCATTTTACATCTTTCAACACAGAAGTTGATTAAAATGTCCAATTAAGTACAACATAAAGGTAACGTCACGCCCGTAATCTCCGAAAAGTTAGGCAGAGGAGAAGGTCTATTACTCGTAAGTATATTCTCTAAATCATTTTTGCGTTTATTTGAAACTTGATAGCAAATTTGACTACGCCATAAAATTTTCCTTGTTTGTGCATGATCATGGAGTTTAATTTCTTCCATTGAGCCGCTTTTGAAGGGTATATGAGAATACTGCATGCGTCAACTCAAAGCCTTATTCTTCTGCGGAAGACACCACTGTGTGAACAAATGGGTCCAGTTAAGTGGCTAGGAGCATGAAAGACTCTCCTCTTAAATTCTGCATTCAGATCCTGACGTCTTACCTAATGTAAGCGCATTTCCTCGCACGCTTTTAGCCATGGGCTCTAGCTCCCGCCCCTGGTAGCATAGTTGGAAGCGGGAGGTCATCTATTTATTCAATCATTTTATACATTGCTCGTAATCGCTGAGCTTACATCCCTACCTGCCACGAACTGAACGAGAAATATAGATAGCTCAAACCTGGAAAATAGACAATATCCTTATATAAAATAAGCGAACAATTATACAAACTCACACCATC
>DWFO01003781.1:0-11947 GCA_018246595.1 Mimoniades nurscia nurscia
TAGTGTTCGACCCGGGAATCGAACCCGGGACCTCCCGATCGGCAGTCGCACTGGCAACAAACACGACCAACGAGGCAATCAATCATTATTTTTGTCTATAATCATAAATATTTTGATCACCTATTCCATAGTGGGACGTAAACCTAACTGGCGTAATGTGGGCGTGTACTGCATTCCTCTGTCAACTTCTTTGCGTATCAGTATCACAGGCATAACGTTACGTTTTATAAATATGTATTTCGAAACACCTCCACATACTATATTAATGATGACACAAAGCATTCTTTAAATATCACTCCTGTAATTAACGAAGAGGCAGTCAGAGGAATGTAGTCCACTCCCACGTTTCTCCAGTTATGTTTACGTCCCACTATGAATGAAGTGGTGAATCTATAGTCATACACCAAACACATTTCCAGACTTGGAGCCGCTACTAGAAAGTCTAAATTGGAAAAACCCAATATTGTCCCATCCGAGGTTTGAACTCAGGGCCAGGGCCAGGCCAGCAGTCGCGCTTCCAACCAACATGACCAACGAAGTAGTAGAAAATATATTTAATTGAAATAACTTAAAATGTTAATGTCATTTGCTGAAGTAGACACCACTGATATGAAGTTCTTTGGATAATTGCTGTTTGAAAGAAACTTATTAACAAATCCTAATTTAAGCATCTTACAACATAGAACAATAATACAGAACAATGAACAAAGCGTACCAGAACAATATTTGGCGACACCAACATAACTGAGCTTTCCGGTATTTCACGATGTTACCTCCACAGTCATTAACTGCTTCTTTCATCTGTGACGCCGAACTTTGACACCTTTCTTTGACACGTGGCTGTGTCTCTACGGACCGTACCTTTAATATTCTCGACTTTACTCTTTTTGTGTACAATTTGGAAGCATTTTTGAAAGGTTTTAATCAATGCTTGCATTCTGACCGCCATCTTCGTTTTGATGGCACTGAGCGTATCTGTTTCATATCACTTTGGCCTTAATTATGTTATTCTTTTTTGCTGAATTAGAAGTTTTTAAAAAAAAAACTGTGTTAAGCTTTTGGTCGACTTCCACCTAAAACTGCATACGGTATGAACCGCATATTTATATTTACTGTATGAGTACAAAGTACCCATAGTGGCACTTAAAGAAAAAAGTAAAATCTGCGGGAAATCTCGCGACACCGAGAGGTCGAGTGTCCTCTATTATTGTTAGTTCGGCATCAAACGAAATAAAATCTAAAATCCTGGATATAAAGTTTATATTCGAAAATCGACGAGATAGTTTCGTTTTCAGGCTAATTAGAGGCGAGGGAGTCACCGTGCAGGTGTAAACGAAATTGAGTTCTAATGCCTTGTACTTTGATTGTAATTTAGTGTTCATTGAGTGTGAAAGTGCTGGGTGCCGAGAACTGGAAGGAAATTAAGTCGGTCTGTTTGTATCGGCAAAGGAATTACAAAAACGGGATTAACGAACCGATTCCCTTTGTCCTTTACATGACTTACATCACTACATGCCCCCTTGGAGGAGGTGGAAACGTTCGACAAGCGCGTGGGTGACTAGATTTTCTAAATATAATTTTGATGAGTGCCGGGGTTTTGAGAAACTAAGAAAGCCAATTTGGGCCGACTTTATGCCAATACAGTTCTCCAATATTTCGGTTTAGTTGCCATTTGTAATAATATTAACTGTACCGTTATTATAAATGAACTTGATGATAAAACTGAAAAAAGGATAAAAATATATCTAGCCAATCTTCATGGTCAATGATAGGGCTATTTAAATGTATTACATTCATTTATTCATTCATTAAATATGTTTTGTAACCTACGCGCCAGGAATTAAGATCGTGAACGTTGTTTTTATCATTTCTCATATAGCAAAAGATTCATCATGATTCATTTGACGAATTTCACGGTCAAGCTCTATAATGGTAAATATCTGCTATGTCCGGTGCCCGGTGAATGGCAACACCACCACCTTCTATTCTATAATGGAACGTAAACGTAAATGGTGAAATGCGGGAGTGCGCTACACTTATCTGCCTACCTCTCAGGGTATTACAGGAGTGATGTTACGTTTTTGTTTTACCTGCTACGTCACCAACATCCGCGAATTAATATCTGATACTACGTATCTCTATATTCTTTCATTTTCTTCAATCTGTATTATAAATACCTACTTATTAAATTTGTTACTATCGTAATGCGAAATATATCACTAAAGTATCAAGATTGCTTTTCGCTATGGTAATGATTTTTACTGTGTCAACGTCAGCGACCCGGGAAGACGCGTGTATCAATGAGAACTATTGTTCAGAAAACAATGAAGCTGTAGTCGTCATTTTAAGCAAAACCTTTAGGATTGGGTGTCTGTGGTCATGTATAACTTGAACAATTTTATACATCGAATTTACAATGATCGTTGTTTAATAGTCAATTTAAAATGAATGTTTACAGGCCTCGTCGAGCGACAGACTAGTGGTGTGAAACTAGCTATTAACAGGCGGCGCTTTGTGCGGAGGTGTCGGAGCGCCCCGCGCCGCCCCCGCACGCTACAGAGCTACAACGTGCTACTGCTGAAAATTACACACCCTGTATATTACCAGTTCGACGTATTGTGGTTCATTTGCACACTCCTTTTTGTTATATACGGTAGAGGATCTTTGGACACTAAATTATTTTACTAAATTGTATTACCTTATGAAGTTAAATTCTTTTTTTTTTGAAAAATTGAATGTAAACTTAAGCTGCTGTCATAAATGGAAACTGAAAAAAAACCTCAGAAGCGCACAAAATGTTGGTAGTATTGCGAATTTCGCTAATTTTAAACATGGCTTGTTCAAAAGGTTTGTTTACTGTTACAATAGGAAGCATTCTGGTGATCTCGTGTTTGTCTATAACGACTGTAATTAGCATGGTGTTAAAGTGCTCTTCGAGCTGGAACAGGTCGCCGCTGAGCTGTTTAGTTCTACAAGCTACACTCGTCTTTCGCTAAACAATAAAGTTCACGTTTAATTAAACGTGCGACACACACTCGTGCCAGTTAATTCCAGTGTCACATTTGAAACTGTAAAAAGTTTTATCTTTGCTTGACTTTGTACTAACAGAATCTATCACCGGCAATTCCATAAACGTTTGATAATGAAACTCTTCATTATTTTTTGAGTCAACCTTTGTTTGGTCAATCTAGTAGTGATAAAGATATAAATATGTAGAGCATCACCATCATCACCACCATCATCACCACCATCATCACCATCATCATCACTATCATAATTAGCGTCGTCATCATCTTGATATACTGTACCAGCAGCAGGGTAGTACTGTACAACCTAATAACGTAACAATTCTCTACAAACGTTCCCCATATTATTGCCTTCTTAACCTTCACTAGTGCCGCACCTCACCCAAGACTGCTGCAACCCTACTCTCATCGTGGGAGTGGTTTTAAACAACACGTCTAATATGTCCGCGCGCACTCGCTTCACACCTCCGGAGCACTCCCCACGCTCTTGCCTCGCTGCAAGTCACAGGCGGAGGCGATTTAATTTAAACGCGTCAAAATAGTTTTGATTAATGTCGTAAATAATAATAGTACTAAGTTTTGGGAGCGACTTCTAATGAAATTTTACGAAAACCAAACGGTCAGCGGACTTACAGGCCATATGGTGTTAAGTGCGAAATTAAATATAAAAGTATTGCATAAGATCAGATACAAAGGGCCACGTTGATTCACTTTATTATCATACCCTTTAATACAGCTCGGTAATCATAGCCGTAGAAAAAGCCGCAGTGGGAATTCCGCCGTCAAATCTTTACACACAGTTGTACCATTTTCTAGTTAATTTCTGTAATATTTGTATAAATAATCATGTTCAATTAAATGACTAATGAATGAAATAAATAATGATGATATTAGTTGTATACTCTAAATTTTGATCTTATTACAGATCCTCTTTATATATAAAGTTATAATCTATGTATATCTTAACATAAGTGCTTATTTTAAAAAAGATGCAGAAGCACACCTATGAAATTTCTTTCGCCGCTTCTTCTCCATAGCGAGGCATTTTCCGAAGCGGTGGTTTTTTTATCTTGACGTACAAAAAGTGTTGTAATCAACCAATTTTGAATAAATGATATTTGAATTTTGAATTCTTTAATTTTAAGATTTTTGAATGCATACGGTTTGTTTGTAAATAAATACGAGTCACAAGCGAAAGCGTTTCTTTTTACATTTACACTGTAACAAATCTATTGTGAGCGAACGTCGCTCCCAGAGCGCTGTAACGATTAACGGCTGAATCGATGTCAACTTGTCACCGATTAGATAATTACACTTAAAAAACACATGTAATCGAGTGGATATTGTTGTTTTGTTGTTTCTAATAATTAAGTAGATATAAAAACAGTAAGACTTAATTAGCTTAGAAAACCTTTGATAATTGGAAATTAGTGTTGTCAATATGACCTATGTTAGCCAAATTTTACATTTGTATAAAAAATAATCGTATTAAATTGTTTATTTTAGGCGGTAGGGTATGTCAGAATCTTAATTAAAAATTGAAATGGTTGAAATGTATTATTTGATTTCTTCACTATGTACAAACAAATTATTACTAATCTTTATTCTATTTATTAAAATTTTCGTTATACGTATTCATAATAAACATTAACCATTACAAGTAAAACGATTACCTCGTACAATAAGTTAATTTACGAAATTGTCACATTTATCGCTAAATCTATTTGGCATTCAAAAATCAACCATCTTGGCATTCGATCGACACAACTTGGGCCGAGAGCGTAGAGCGCGTTCCTCATTAACTGGCGAACAATACAACAAAGAAATACATTTGTCAACGCCGACAAATAAAAATGCAAATAATATTCCGCGCGGAGTGCAGTGGCACTCGGTTCACACCTCCAGTCATCGTCGGCTGCGATACGGTGGTGCGAGCGGCAAGCGACAACGTTTTACTAGTTTTAAGTTCGCGACAGTCGCGATTATGCACATGAGACAAAGTGATTGTTCATTAGAAAATAACTGTATTGTTTATAAAATAATCAATGCGTTTCATACCCTCGATATCTGGACTTCCATTTTAGTGATACCTTCGTATTTAAACTATACTGTATGTATTAAACAGCACAGTAATTATTAATGCTTACGGGAATACATCAGTTCCGGAGCACGTCGTCTTATGACATTAACTATACGCACTTATTGCTATAAATACTTATAAATTAACCTAGTGCACAAAAGCACCTTATTAGTTCAATATTTGATGTACCTATAGTAACAAGATAAATCATTAAACCTTGCGCCCTATTGACAATAAGGTAGGAGTAAACATTGACATGACATTAACTATACGCGCCTATTGCTATAAATACTTATAAATTACCCAAGTGCACAAAAGCACCTTATTAGTTCAATATTTGATATATAGTAATATGATAAATCGCTAAACTTTGCGCCTTTTTGAAAATAAGGTAGGAGTAAACATCAAAGAGCTAATTTACTATCATACTAGTGTAGAATAAAGCCTACACTGATGTCACATTTCCGTCGTGCCGCGGCGTATTTATAGCGTATCGTTAGGCTGTGTTCACAGTACAATACGCAACATTCCTAGCGCTGTAAGTTTAGTTGTTCTGTTCGACGATGAACCGTGTCGCGCTCGCTTCACGTCTTCGCGAGAACACTCCCCGGCTCTGCTGCCGGTGGTCTATATCACAAGAAGTAACGGTTAAAAAATTTAAAATTATATAAGTTTAAATTGAGAAATGACTAATATTTAAGTATCAGCTGATAAATTTAATATATTATTGATTTATTATTGATTTTTAAAACAATCTTTTTTTTTAAATATTTTACAGGAAATTACAATCTTTTACAGGAGTTTAAAAATCGTCTGCACCGCCCTCGTTTTTGCCTTGGCCCCGATACCAAACTGGTTTCACATCGAAGGGTTAACTGCACACATGCTCACATGCGCACACCCTTCGCGGCTGTGTGTGTATGCGAGCGGTTTCGCCGATAACCGACGACCCTTTCGGGTAAAGCCGGGTGTCCAGTTGGAGCTACGGCGAATTTTGCAAAACAATCTCAATATGCACTGAACGCGATAACAAATATAGTTAGTTCTGTGTGAAAATGAAAAGTTAAGATGTGTTTACAGCTAATTGCACCTCATATCTAGAAGAGAAATTTATTAAAGAAAATTTTCTTCACAAATAAGCTCTGATGAGGTAACATTGGACTATCTTTCAATGCAGCAGTCACTAAAAGCCAATTTTGTCAAGCTTGTATTCTCCGTAAGGGCAAGTAATGGAGTGTAATACACTCCCACGATTCACCTGTTCATCTATTTAAATCTTCGTGTGACCATGGAATAGGGGGTAGGCCTATTACATTTCGTATACCGGACACAGATGCAGACTCCGTACTATTACTACATAGAAATTCTAAATTAAAACAGTTTGAAAGCACCTGAGAAGAGAATAGACAGGACATCTCGATGAGCATGTGTCCTTGCTACTACTCAACGAGGCAGTCGACCAACGAAGTAAGGTCATGCTTAGTTTTGATATAAACTCCAAGTTTATGTAATATATAATCTGTAGCAATAAAATCTATGTTGTTTTTTTGGGTCCATTGTCTTCGTATAAAAATTAATTTACTTATTTTAAAAACTATGTTGATTTATAGTTCGTTTTTTCCATTATTTAAAATTGTGCTCCAAACTGAGTTTTTTTTTCTGGTGCAAATCTATAACAGTAATGAAGTAATCAAGTTGTTCCAATGCGACAACGGTATGATAAATACATACCTACATGTACCTACTCATATGAAAAACCTTAAGGTCGCTAGTGGGTACGGGATTCCCCTCCACCTGAAGAAGGGATGGTCTGTTGGGCTGGAAAAATGCAAGATACAATTAACAATGCTTTTATATAGGTACATAACAAAATTCATATACCTATAGACGTAGTACCTACAGCAAATTACTACGTATGTCCATCGAAATGATTCTTGAAATATTAAAGTCTTGATTGTCTCGTTGATCAAGTGCTTGCAATCGCGACGGCTGATCGAGAGGTCTTGGGCTCAAATACTGGGTCAACTATTAAAAAAAATTTAATTTAGATTTTCTAGTAGTGGCTTGGTGTTTGGAAACGTGCCCGGTATATGGCAACAGGCTCACTACCTATTCCATAATAAGCCGTAAACGTAACTGGTGGTACTTGGGAATGTATTACATTTCCCTGCCTACCTCTTCGGGGATTAAGCGTGAAGATACATTATGTTAACAAATATTTTAAGCTTCCGAACATATTTGAACATGTAACACGCGCTTAAGTAGGGGTCCGCGGCTCGCTAATAACCCCGCTAATGTGCTTGTCTAATTTGTTACATTCCAGAATATGTCGATCGATACAGAACCCGCTGTTAACCCTCAAATAACATGTGAGAATTTTCGTTCCGGATTCACATCCTATCTGCTGTGTACAAATCTAGAGTGAGCGCAGTTGAAAACAATAATAACTGCGTGTAATCTTACTATTAGAAGTGTTATGATTTAATAAAATTATATTAACTTTATTCTTTAATATAATTTTAATAAATACGATTTAATAAAATTATATCATAATTTTGAAACGGGACAACATCTCTGATAGGAGTAATATTAATAACAGAAATACATAGTTACACTGTAAAAAAATTCAGAGAAGTACTTGCTCTGTTAAATTTATGAAAAGGCAATGGAATTCAACAACAGACGTATTTTTGTTACAAACCACACACAGTTTGAAGAATAATTCATACAACCTTAAGGTGTAACCTTAGAGAATAATCTATACAATCTTAATTGTAATTCAACAAACGTTTTGCAGGGCAGTGTCGAACTATCGAAATAGTCGGATTATAGAGTAGGTGCTGCCTAAGACCTCCTATAGTCAGGATTTTTTTACAAAAGAGTACCTTGTAATCCGACAAATTACAGATCCAATGATAAGATTCCATATCTTATACATATTCTAAAGTATAAATCATACTTTATTACATTACACTATTAATTCAAACTAAGTAATCAGAATCAAAACAATACCTACGCGTCGAGCGTGTACAACAGCGGCGGCGCGGACAAGTTGTAACCTGTTTATCATGCATTATCTACATTAGCGAAAATAGTCAAAAAAGTTCAATAATTAGACATTACCAGGAGCTCGCAATTAGACGGTATATACAATTATGGTGTACGGTACCTATATACAATTTAGCAGGTGTAAGCAATATTTTTTTAAAGCTGTCACAGACGTTAAACTCAAATATATGTACATACTGTTTCCTTATGCTGCCTTGACTTTTGACATTAATTGTATAGGAATTTTCACTACTTGCTAGTAGGTTTAATTACCATATAGGCCAAATTATCCAGATTAATTTTTACTTACGTTCATTAGTTGATCGTATGATGATTATACTCAATTTAATTACAGATTACAATCAATAAACACTTGGAACTATTGCTACATAATTACATTAGTATAGTTTTAAGCCTTAAATTCTATTCTATTCTATCGGGCCCTTTAAGGACTAGATAGATTGACATATTAAGCGTTAAAAATGAAATCTTTAAAGAAGATAGCTTGTGGTAACTTTGACGGAAACGAATCGGTATAAAATACCCGCAGCTTTGAAAGTGAAGCATTGTCGATCAACACGGATGTTGAAAATAATTACTATGTATCGGAACATGTCTTAAAATGACAGCGTCCAGGAATATGTCGGTTTCTTTTGTCACATGAAACACGTCACGATTCTGTTTTGTAGCGTCAAAATAGACGAAACTCGTATTGTGGAAATAAAATTAAGGAGAATCGAATCTAACTCGTCGTTCGGCCACACGTGATCTCGCGCTGAAAGCCTCCGCTAACCTAGTGACCACTAATTCAATGGTGTTGTTGGATATCAACTAACCCTTTATCGTTGGAAATCTTCAGACAAAGGTGGCTTTATTCGTCCTACATTATGTCCGCACAAAGAGCCTTTCTGCGAGGTGTGAGCCTTCAATGTCTTGTCTTCAACCCGCGGCAAGACTGGTTGGAACAAAGCGAGTTTTTGTGCCACCACTTTGTGAGGTGTCGTTGATTGTTTGACGTGTGGTGACTGCCTACCTTATAGTGAGTACGCTTTATTAATTTGATGACGCATCGCTGTTCACGCCAACTCTCTACCTGGGCAACGCACAATGTTTACATGTGTTAAGCTAGGGAGCTCGGTGGACTCAGCAGCCGAATCGGACCTGAATCGAAATGATCTTGAATAAAAACGCCGTGCTATCTAACAAGAGCCGTGAAGAACAACAGCCGTGAGGAACACGAGTCGTGAGGAGCCGTGAGGAATTTAACGGCTCTATCGAGATTACACATTTCTACATAAGCTCATACAAATAATCAATATATAAAATATGAATTTATGCAATACGTTTCAGTGCTCAAGCAATTCGCTCTGTAAAGTGACCAATCAATAACAATCACTTGATAGAAATTCTTTGTCTAACTTATCTCTGAACTGAATGCCGAAACATATACAATTTTTCAAGTTATGTCTATGAAAGTTTTCATAACTCATAAGCATTTATGATTATAGATGGATAAAGACTGGTTACTTTAAAGCGAAACTCAACAATTGAACGCTTTGTTGGGTGGTTATATGTACCTATCAAATTAATTATGTAGAACCTACACTCATGGTTGAAGTATCAAACTGGCACTATCTTAGCAAACAACGCGTACTTTGCTTATCTTACTATTCCATTAATAAATATATGTTATTCCAGTGGTTAAGCAGAGCAGTAAAAAGCTGCTGAATTTTGTTTCTTGACGTTGAAATAAGCAGACATCAAAATACCGTAGTCCAAGCGGCGCATATAAAAGTCATATTCGACGAACTTCCCTTTCATTTGGACTTGTATGAAGACCGTAGGTATATCTATTTAGAAGAATAAGTTATTACCTACCCGTGAGTTAAAGCTACATGCTACATTTACAAATTTAGTGGCAAAAACAGTAAACTCTGATATACATATTATACTACATAAAATAAAAATACATAAACTAAGAAACTATCATTATTATTACAGCATTACGGCAGGTCTCTAACGGGGTAGGCAGGAGAACGAGGAGAAGAAAACGTAACTTAAGATTGAAAAATTATTAAGTTACTGGTAGTAAGAAACTTTTTATTAATAATATGCTTAGCCGGTCGAGCGAATGAAAACGAGCTTCTAATATGAACGGTTTATTAATAATACTCGGAGCGCGGCGGTGGCGGCGCGGCGCTTTGTGGAGGGCTTTTGTTTCGCGTCGCCGGGCCCATGCACGGCCGTGCTGCGTGCTAATCGATTAGCGTTGTAGTAGGCACTACCGGCACCCCACTATACCTATCTGCATTACACCACATCATCTTTGGCAGCGGAAAATGTCCTTTTAAAGTGCGCTACGATTCACGTGTTAGCGGAATGATAAACTGTACTTAACCACTTTAGCTAGCGTAGTCTGTGCTGTTAGTTAGAAACTGTTGTAACAGCATGCTTTGCCGAATATACAATTCGGAGCTACGAGCATAGTTTGGAGAACATTGCGTCATTCAGTCGTCATCATGACAATTTTTTGTATTACTTTTTATTTTATAGTGTAAATTATTATGATGTAGTAAACGATGAATTTTTGTTGTTTTTATTGCAAACTGCAAAATCATATAAGCTGGTTTATGATTTCAATAAAGTTTTTTTTTTCACACTAAGTAGCATTTATGTAATGCTCTTTGTTAACTAATATACTATACTGTTGTAAACGTTCAAAATATTTAATAGCATGTAGGTACATACATACTAGTAGTTTGATGATTCTGGCAAAAGCAAATCTCTACACAATTAGAGTCGAGATCTACATGGGTACATTTATACCTACTTTAATGTGTAACATTTATACTCTAAATAATAATCGACTGCCTGCAGTAAGATTTGTACCCAAAATAATAATCGACTGCTTGCAGTAAGATTTGTACTCAAAATAATAATCGACCCAATGGTCAAGTGGTTGCAACTGCTTATTGAGGGGTCCTGGTTTCAAATCCCGGATCGGCTAAGTACTTATTGGATTTTTATAACTTAGAATATCTGGTTAAAATTTCTCATAGTTGCCTGGGAGTCTAGATTTGTGCCCGTTGTGTGACAATAGGCCTGATTCCACAGGGGGATTTAAATGAAACTAGTAAAACGTGGGAATGTACTACACTCCTCTGTCTCCCCCTTCGGTGATTACACGCGTGATGTTACGTTTATAAATAGCGTATTCAATTTGTTATACCTATTACATCTGAATGAAATTAATATAGGTATCTTTAATAAAATCATTAATATATTATCCATAATAAAATATTTCCATGAACTAACTAAAACCAACATAAACATTAAATGTATACATATAAACTACATATAAATATTTTAAGTAACAAAAGTTCATAGAGACATAGAACGAGTACCTACTTAACTAAGTTATAATTTATCTTCTTATTATTGTAACAATAAAATTATATCAGAAACTGCATAATAAATATAATAATAAGTAAATTAAATATCTATAAAATATAGCAAGTTAGAAATTAAAATAACATATACTATTTATTGAAAACTACAATGATTACGAAATTACACGCAATTCGGTTGTAACAAAATTAGAATGTATCTAACCAGAATAAGGTGTCAGTGCAACACATGCTTTTTATGTCGTCACGATAAGTCCCTAACAGGATAGACAGAGATAATAGAGTGCGTATAAAATATTATTATATTATAAGATGCTTTGTATGAAAGAGAGTATCGGTGTAAAAATGAGAAAGGGCATGCTCCGATGGTTCGGACATGTTGAAAG